>JAHKKF010535556.1:27775-46619 GCA_019740295.1 Labeo calbasu | reverse complement strand
AATGGTCAATTATTGTCATGTTTTGGGCTGTACTAATCGGTTTGGACCGGAAAAAAGATTTAGAGTACTATAGACTGCCAAAACAATCAAGGAGAAAAGTGCAAAAAACTGTCTGAGAAACAAAAGCTGTTATTGGTTGGCCAACCTGAACCAGTATTTCAAGAGCAAGAGTTCTGACAAAATTCGTGTTTGTTCTTATCATTTCCGGTCAGGTGAAACATCAGGCTAATATCTTAATTAATACTGCTCGCATGTATCTTTACCACCTCTTAACTTTAGTTTGTTAAAATATTGCACCCTTTCCTGCTTACTAAGTCCTTCTCTATATGATTTAGCAGCTTACATGCATTTTTTCCATGGTTTAGACAGCATAAATTAGCAGAACAACGTATTCAGTAGTACATTATCCATGCAATCAATGCTGTTGTTTACATCTGAGTATTGCCAGTATGGCCGCGCATCCGGGTATCTGATCAAATCCCCAACATTCCCAAATATACAATATACAGTAATTCTAAACAGGCTTTAATTAGTCCATACAAAGTTGTATGGACATTATTATCTAAGCTTATTAAGGACAGTAGGGGAGAGGTGAATGTGTTGCGCAAGTTAAGAGGAACTGTTTTATGTTACACTAGATGCCGAGTTCCTGTGGATGACTGATGTTGAGTGCAGATTTTCTTAGTCGGACATGCATCAGCTCTTAGAGAGCATTTGTGACAGGCTGTCGGGTGCCACAAATGCTGTGACTGACTTTGTAAACTGTATGGATTACAAGCAATGACAGGTGTGTCCATCATTAGCACTTCATAATAAACTACACACTCCATATTTAGACTGTCCATGAACAGGCCAAGGACGTCTTTTGACGTCACAGGTCTGATGTCACAAACTTGCAGCTTAACTGCTCAGTATCAAGCTGTTTTATCTCAAAAGATCAACAATATTTTGATTCCTTGTGATATGAATTGTTTAGAATAAAATGGTAAAATGAGTTAAAAAAAAAAACAAAACAAAACAAAAAAAACAACTGTACTTAAATATTACACGTGACACCTGATTATTGTGGTATAATAACAAGTAATGATTACAATAGTTACATAATTACATAATAAACTACAATAGTTTATTATCTTGTTTGTTTGCTTTGCTGATTTGCCAAATAAAACTATTCTTGTTTTGCAAACAATCGTGGATGGCTACTGCAAGCGAGGCCCAAAGTTAGAAACAATCTCAAGTTACTCGGTACTGCGTGGCACAAACAAGAAAAACAATGCATAACCAGATCTAAGACTTTTTACACCAATTTTAAAAAAGAACATAGCAACATTATAACACTGTTATAACCAGTACGCATTCTTTAGGACTACCTCAGATGAGATTGGATGTGATAAACATGACATGCTTTGTCTTTACAGTAGCTGTGTGCTACTGAACATGCTGCGGTTTTTCTCTCTCTCTCTCTCTTTTCCTTTGTGGAAAAAACCGCATCTGACGTACAACAAAACTCACCCGATTAGCTTAGATAATCAGAACAATGTCCTCTTGGAAAACGATGTTCGGTCATATAGGAGAAAACATTTATGATACTGATGACAAGTGCAATTTACACTGACACACTCGCCGAGATGAGCTGTGCCACGAACCTCTCACAACAATAACAAAAACACAAGCATGGGTGCTTTGGAGGGTCTCGCTGCATTATGGGAAATGAAGTTCCATTACTGGTTCTACATTATGGCTCAGCTGCTCAAAAAAACTAAAATCCCCATCTGTAATGACAATGCTTTGAAGGTCGACGTGAGAAGTCAGACGTCATGGTAACGGTACACCTATTGGGGCTTTGATTGGTTTGTATTTCTCATCGGATTCATCGACTTGGTTTCTATTGGTTAAATGTGTATGTCAATTAACTGCTGGCCAATGCGAGTGATGTACGTCAAGAACGCATGAAGAATAGCAACGCGATTGCGAAATGAAATAGTGATGGGAAGGCTGACTCATTTCCGCGAGTCGGTTCTTTCGAACAGTCCAAAACAACATTGTAGTGATTCATTCGATCACATCTCGACTAAATATGCTATTCATATGGGGTGAAAATGCAAGTCTGTGTTGTACACTACCAGTCGAAAGTTTTGGAACAATAAGATTTTTAATGTATATAAAGTAGTCTCTTCTGCTCACCAAGCCTGTATTTATTTGATCCAAAGAATAAAAACAGTAAAATGTTAAAATATTTTTACTATTTAAAAAAACATTTTCTAATTGAATATATTTTAAAGTGTCGTATATTCCTGTGATTTCAAAGCTGAATTTTTAGCATCATTACTCCAGTCACATGATCCTTCGAAAATCATTCTAATATTCTGATTTGCTGCTCAAATCATTATTATTATGATGTTGAAAACAGCTGAGTAAATTTTTTTTCAGGTTTCTTTGATGCATTTATTGAGCATTTATCTGAAATAGAAATCTTTATTTTTTTTATTTATTCATTTATTTTTAATGTTTCTTGAACAGCAAATCAGCATATTAGATTGATTTATGTAGGATCATGTGTCATGAAGACACTCATGAATGATGCTGAAAAGTTAGCTTTGATCATAGGAATAAATTACATTTTAAAATATATTCAAATAGAAAGCAGTTATTTTAAACAGAAAAATAATATTACAGCTTTTGCAGTACTTTGGATCAAATAAATGCAGGCTTAGTGAGCAGGAGAGAATCCTTCAAAAAAAAAACACATTAAACATCTTTCTTTTCAAAAACTTTTGACTTGTAGTGTATGTGTGTTGTTAATAAAAATGCAATGTATGGAGTCAACATCTGCAGTATGTTATATTTGTATTTCTGTTGATTGATTGATTGCTAATTAGCTCCCTAAACTTGAAGTAGCCTTAAACTTCAGATGCTCTAACTATGAGATAACTCGTGGGTTCTTGGTTTGTTACGAACCGGACGTGTCAGAAAGAGACAGCTCCCGGGTCAGTTCACTCGAGAACCGCTCAAAGCGATTCACTTCGTTTCGAACGATTCGTTCGGTCTGTTGTAAACAGCTTCAAACGATTCTTTAAATAGATGCGGTTCAAAAGAACGATTGGAATGTTTCAGGTTTGCAAGATAATTTTTTTTATATAATGTAATAATATTCGCATAAATAATATAAAGCTCCGGAGTCAGACATGTATTGTTTACATCGTCTCTTCCCATGCTTGAATGAGGTCTGTAATGACCTAATGCATCTTTTCAGTGTTTTCTGCTTTGATTCCTGCTGTCTCAGTAGGCAGACACACATTCAGCTTGAGTAAACAGCACTCTACGTTTCTTGCTGACTCACAGAAACTTAAAACTAGAATGCTTGCCTGTGAAGCTTAAAAGCAGATGCTAAATGCCTATCGTATTTCAGTAATTCCTGCAAATATTTGTCTCTCACACTTAGATCACTTAAACTGGCAGTTCAATCCGTATAATAAAAACAACGTGAAATTACTTATATTTAATAAATAGTTCATGGAAGGAGATATTTAGAAGTCCTGATGTGACGCTTCTTTTCAAAACATCAGTTGTCTAATGTACTCGTTGTGAACACCAGATGGCAGTATACTTTTAGGAAACGCACTTGTTGTGGTGTAGATGTGTGTTGCCCACTAAGAGGGTGTCTTTAAAAATATTACTATTTTTTTAAACTATAATGTGCCTTTTTATTAGAATGCTAATATGATTAGGCTTAATCCCACTAATTAATATGTTTCTTTATTTACGCTATAATATTTAGAAGAGAATGCCCATAAATTTTAAAATAGCGTTGTCACACATCACTATCTTTCAGATGTGTATCTGTGTCTTCTTTACAATTTAGAAGTAAAGTTCCACTTTATTTTTCCATAAAGCTGGAGTAATAGCTTGGATCAGCCAGGCATGTTATCTCTCATATTTGTGGCGTGCTTAAATGGATGAATGATTATATTGCAGAAGAACTTTCTTGAGGAATTTGGCACATACAACACTCAGGTCTCATGGTGCTATTAGGAGGTCAGAAGTCAAAGTGATATATACATTCTAAATGAAGTGGCGATTTAACACTCGCATGCCTTTGATGTTAAGGATTTGGAGCTCATGTGAACCCTTCACTATTTTAAGACCTTACAATGCTGTCTATTGCACTGCCTGCACATTTTTGGAGTCCTCTAACTCAGCTTCAGAATGATTCAATTATAAAAATGATAGAACATCACCTTATTTTGTGTGTGTTTTAAGGCACCCGAACCAGTTTGCACTGCAAGGCAGGCAGCCGTGGCCACTGCAAACAAGATGGCCACCCTGAGCCTGTAATTGCATGCAGGCAGTAAATGAGGCAGCCCAATAAAGGTGCTGAGATTGTTTTAACAGAGTGAGCTTGGCTGAAATGCGTCGAAGGCTGCGTGAGAGGCAGGCAGGAAGGGGGGAAGGGCAGAGGCGTGTGATTGATGGCACACAGACAGTGTGTTACCGACCTTGCTTGATGACGAGTCTCCCTCAGGCCCATGACACTCCTAACCTCGCTCCTCCTCCCAGGCGCTCCATGTCAAGTGTTTTTGAGGAGATCAATGAGAAGATCTGGTGCAGGCCAGACTTATGTTGGTCAGTCATTTTATCATCTCATTACTAACCTGGTCAGGGATTCCTCTTGCTTGTTTTATTGATACTGCAAAACGAATAGAATGACAACTATTGAGTTTTCTTGGTCATTCAAATTGTTTTCTACAAATCAGACCTTTGTAATCTGTATTAATGTGAATCTATGTTTTGCTAGTTACTATCAGCTGACAAGCCAATTAATATGTTTGCACTGAACTAAAATTGATCATAACTTTATGATGCTTACATTGTAAATCCATTATAATAATTATTATTCATGTAGAATGTCATTTGCATGTTTTTAATATTACTTAATGAATTAATTCATTTTAGCGTCTTGATTTTAACTTTTCTTAAGTATAATTTAACATATTATTTGTTAAATACGCTACCATTCAAAAGTTTAATACAATTGCACGTTTAATACAAACTTGCATAATTATTAATACTTTTATTTAGCAAGGATGCATTAAATTAATCAAAAGTGACAGTACGGACATTTATACTGTTTCAGACGTTCTATTTCAAATAAATGTTGTTGTTTTTCTGTTCATCAAAGAAAAAAAATGTGTCACAGTTTCCACAAATATATTAAGCAGAACAACTGTTTTCAATATTAATAATAACATTTCTTGAACAGCGAATTAGTATGTTAGCATCATTTCTGAAGGGTCATGTGACACTGAAGACTGGAGTAATGATGCTGAAAATTTAGCTTTGCATCACAGATCCATTATAAAAATCATTAGTGATATAGAAAGTCATATATTTGTGTATTTTATTTTACCTTCTTAATTTTGACCTTTCTTAAAAATAATTTAATATATTATTTGTTAAATACACTGCTTTTCAAAAGTTTAATACATTTACATATTTAATATAAACATGCATAATTATTAATACTTTTATTTAGCAAGGATGCATTAAATTGATCAAAAGTGACAGTAAAGACATTTATACTGTTACAAAAGTTCTATTTCAAATAAATGCTGTTGTTTTGATGCTTCTATTCAGCAATGAAACAAAAAGTGTCAGTTTCAACAAAAATATTAAGCAGCACAACTGTTTTCAATATTGTTAATAATATTTCTTGAACAGCAAATGTTAGCATCATTTCTGAAGGGTCAAGTGACACTGAAGACTGGAGTAATGATGCTGACAATTTAGCTTTGCATCACAGATCCATTATAAAAATCATTAGTGATGTAGAAAGTCATATATTTGCATGTTTATAATTTTACTTAATGCATTTAAAGTGAGAGAGAAAACGAAACTTTTTAAATTATTTTATCTTCTTCATTTGAACTTTTCTTTAAAATAATTTAATATATTAATTAAATACACTGCTTTTCAAAAGTTTAATACATTTACATATTTAATACAAACATGCATAATTAATAATACTTTTATTTAGCAAGGATGCATTAAATTGATCAAAAGTGACAGGACAAATATTTATACTGTTACAAAAGTTCTGTTTCAAATAAATGTGACCCTGGACCACAAAACAAGTTATAAGGGTAAATTTTTTCGAAATTGAGATTTATATGCCATCTGAAAGCTGAATAAATAAGCTTTCCATTAATGTATGGTTTGTTAGGATAGGAAAATACTTAGCCATAATACAACTATTTGAAAATCTTAAATCCAAGGGTGCAAAAAATCAAAATACTGAGAAAATCACCTTTAAAGTTGTCCAAATTAAGTTCTTAGCAATGCATGTTACTAATCAAAAATTAAGTGTTGATATATTTACGGTGGGAAATTTACAAAGCATCTTCATGGAAAGTGACCTTTACTTAATATCCTAATGTTTTTTGGCATAAAAGAAAAATGTATAATTTTGACCCATACAGTGTATCTTTGGCTATTGCTAGAAATATACCCGTGCTACTTACGACTGGTTTTGTGGTCCAGGGTCACAAATACTGTTGTTTTGAACCTTCTATTCATCAAAGAATTAAAAGAATTAAAAATGTGTCACAGATTCCACAAAACTATTAAGCAGCACAGCTGTTTTCAGTATTGTTAATAATAATGTTTCTTGAGCAGCAAAATCAGCATATGATTTCTGAAGGATCACGTGACACTGAAGACTAGAGTACTGATGCTGAAAATTCAGCTTTGGATCACAGATCCATTATAAAAATCATTACTGATGTAGAAAGTCATATATTTGCATGTTTTTGATTTTACATACGTTTTAAAGTGAGAGACTTTTTTTATATTTTAACTTTTTAATTCGAACCTTTCTTAAAAATATTTTCATATTTTATTTGTTAAATACCCAAAGTTTGATACATTTGCATGTTTCATACAAACTTATTAAAAAATATTATTATTATTATTATTATTAATACTTTTATTTAGCAAGGATGCATTAAAAGTGATGGCACAGACATTTATATGGTTACAAAAGATTTCTATTTCAAATAAATGCTGTTGTTTTAAACCTTCTAATCATCAGAAAATTAAAAAGAGTTACAGTTTCCACAAAATATTAAGCAGCACAACTGTTTTCAACATTGATAATAATGTTTCTTGAGCAGCAAATCAGCATAATCAAATTATTTCTGAAGGATCATGTGACACTGAAGACTGCAATGATGCTGAAAATTCAGCTTTGCATCATAGATCCATTATAAAAATCATTACTGATGTACAGTAAAAAGTCATAAATTTGCATGTTTTTAATTTTACCTAATACAATTTAAAGTGTATTCTTTAATTTTAGTTTCTTCATTTTAACTTTTATATTAACGTCTATAATGCATTATTTGTTAAATACACTACCATTCAAAAGTTTGATACATTTGCATGTTTCATACAAACTTGCCAAATTATTAATACTTTTATTTAGCAAGGAAGCATTAAATTGATCAAAAGTGACTATCCAGACAGACTGCTATTTCAAATAAATGCTGTTGTTTTGAACCTTCTAGTCATCAGAAAAAAAAAAAAGTGTCACAATTTCCACAAAATATTAAGCAGCGCAACTGTTTTCAATATTGTTATAATAATATTTATTGAGCAGCAAATCAGCATATTAGAATGATTTCTGGAGGATCATGTGACACTAAGGACTGAAGTTATGATGCTTTGCATCACAGGAATAAATAGATTTTTAAACTATAGTAAAATAGACAACAATTGTTTAAACAGCATGAATAATTTACAATATTACTGTTTTTTTACTGTATTTTTGTTCAATAAATATAGCCATGATGAAGCTTCTTTTAAAAACATTTTTAAAATCTTACCAACTTTTGGACAGTTGTGCATTTAATGTTGTTTACACAAAAATAACATAGTTTAAACAGTTTGAGAACCTCTGATCTAATGGTGCTCCTAATCAAAAAACTGCTTTATTCATTGAAACATATCCATGCCATATATCCATGACAAAATATAGATGATGAACTATGTTACTATGCTTCACAGCAAGAGACATTACATATTCTTGCTTGTGCGACAGATAATAGCATCTTGAACGAGTGTGCGGTAGCATGCATTTAGTAATATTGGGTTTTTAGCTAATAGTGGTTTTTCTGGGGCGGGGCAGTTTTGCTTATTTCATGGTGGCATCTTCAGCAATAAACGGGAGAGGGAGTGTAAATGTCAATAACAAACATCCACCACGCCCGGAACATACAGTTCTTCCTGATGGAAAGAGACGGAAACAAAGAAAATGCTAGCTGAAGTGAATCGTAGAAGGGTAGGGAGAAGACGTAAAGTAAAATCTTAAAGTTATCAAAGACCCCAGAAGGGTAGAAGACAAAGAGTGAGGGAAGTGCGTAAGTGACAGAGATAAAGGGACGGAGAGAGGGAGCTGGTGTGCCAAAGAGAAAGAGAGAAACATGAAGGGGGGCAGCGGTATTTAGTATGCACGGCCAAGCTGCCCCATCTGCTTAGCACAGCAGTCCCCATCGTATAACTGTCTGTAGGCCGTGGGCCGCATAAAGAATGTCTCCAATTTGATGTAATTCCGCAAAATTAATGACAGCTTTACCCGGGATGGGCCGTGAGGGAATGATTAGAGTTTGATCATCCATCTGATCGGTGGCCATGCCTGGCCCGAGCAGCGCGTTGACGCATACTGGGTACACCCTCGCCAGGGACCCGCGCGCACAGACAAACATGCACAAAAGCCCATGCCAAACTGGCAGGCTTTAGCCTCTCATTCGGCTCCTTTAAATGAGGTTTGCAAACATACCTCCGCGCAAACACACCGTTATGGCAGGGGGAATATCTCTCGTGTGCAGTGGCTGGGCTGACCTCCGTTTTAATGCTGCTCCAGGCAGACCTGCGCTGTATTTCAAAGCAAAGGGGTCCAAGCGGCATCTAATTTACTGAAGTCTGAGGTCGCATTGTGGTATTTTACAAGAGAGCTTTACTGTGGCCATGATTGGAATTGGGTATGAGTTTAAGAGAGATGGGGGCGGATTGGGAATTGCAGAGGGGATTGATCCAGGCAATGGATAGAGGGAGTTAATTCCTGGATGTGTGATTTTTTCCTCCTTCCCTCCGTTGCCGTTCCTACCCATCCCCCACTCGCTCTCTCTCTTTCTGTCTTCCAGGGATCCTACTTTTACAAGCGAGCAGGGGCATTCCTTTTACTAGGGGGCCTGGTGCATCTCTCTGTGCTGGGGACATTAAAGGGAAAGCCGATGTGTTATCAGTGCAGAGTGCAGGGCTTTAGATCAAGGTCTGTCGTCTGGCTCGCACTGCTCTTCTGGGTTTGTGCCGTTGTGTGGTGCACTCACTGGGTAATTTAAGTGAAGCCACAGATAAACAAGTGATTGACTACAGAGGTGTGTAAAGGACTGGCCGCCATGGTGGTTGGAGAGATGGCAGAGATTAGATTGCAACAAACAGCCGGCGCTTGAACACCTTTGCGGCGCACTTACGTCGCAACTGTTGAGCCAACGGCAAGAAGAGCATAAGCACTTTGCTTTGAAATTGTAATGGTGCCTTTTGTTCTTGGCGTATAATTGCTGAGTGGAAAAGATTTATACACGGGAAGGAACACGGCGAAATTAATTTCCCATCTGACAAAGGCTCTGGGTTTTAACCAAGCTGGAAAAGCGTGACTGCCAGCTACCTGCATTAAAGGCAGCGTGCCAATGCACTTTTAAGGGATGGCTCCGGTGCAGATTTCTGGGCACGCTGGCACTTTTCCTAACAGCGTTTTGATTTTGTCCGAAGAGCTGTCCAGAAAAATAATTGCATGTGAAAGAATCAGCATTGACAATAAGAGCATAAGAAAATATCTTGCATGTGGTTGGATGGAATCGATTCACATAAGCTCATTAGAAAAATACACAGCGTTCTGTTTGCTTTTAACGATTTCATCATGTTTCTCCCTCATTTCTTGTCTTTTTTTCCTGTTCTGTTTTATGTCATTACATTTGGCTTGATCTGTGTTCTCTCCTTAAACTTGTTTCTGAATACATTCACATTCATCAGTTGCCATTTACCCCCTTGTATCATTTTACTCATGCACTTCTTTTCCTTTTCTTTCTTTCTGCACCTCCACTTTTTTTATATTTTTGGCTGAGCTGGAGACCTTTCTCTGTGCTGTGACCTTTAGGTTTTAAATGAAGCCCCTCTGCGGCTTGTCTCTCTTCATAGACCGCCAGTTACGAGCCTTGGGAGGACCGCAAAAAAATAACGATTCAGATGAAATGGCCCCTTTAAAAAGCTCTTCCAAATTCCTTTTACATTTTTCCTCCCTGTCCTACTGCCTTTCCTCTTTTTTCTGCCCACATTAATATTCATACTAATGAGGAACATCCTAAAGAGCAAGCTTTGGAAAACCAAACTTAAATAACACAAGCGAGCAACTACACATACACGCAACATGCAGACACGGTACAGTGAAGCGTACTAATACAGTGAATGCTCATTACTGATGGATTTCAGACAAATGCCACAAATGCCAAATGATTTATAGAAATTGGGAAAACATGACTTATGATTATATGTTTGCCAAGGAAGTAACCGTTTTTTCCCCCTATTTAATTACCCTTTATAGTTGCCCTCTATAAGGGGCAATCTTTGAGGCTTTACTTTAATGCATACATTGGCAAAATGGAAAATGAAATTATTCCTTTCATCCGAGATGTGGGCTGTGTTGGGAATAGCATGCTTTAATGGGAAGCGGTTTGAACTTAATGCTTTAACTTCTGTATACTACTAACTTTAATACTAATATTAAATATTTGTATAATGATTTATTTATTTATTTTGCTGCTTTAGCTTTAAGACTTTTATGTGAATGCTGTGTTTGCTTGTGAAATGGGTAACAGCACTTTTGGCACTCATATAGCCTACCCTTATTCCTCCATATTACTTTACCGGGACTTTTTGGTTGATTTGGTGAATGCTGAATAGAAGCCGCGTTTTCACTGCTTACGAGAGACTATATACTGGAAATCATTCATTTCCAATGGAGAGTCACTAGGGGGATGTGGGTTTTTTGAGATCCGGCTTCACAAACCAAATGAAAGTTCACCACAACTGCCACTAGGGGGTCACAGACAGGGATAAGGCAGCGTAAGCACTGACCTGTTAATGCATTTACCTTTCTGATGTTGACAAGCTGTATTTGTGGTATGGTGAATGAGGCCTTACCAGTGCAATATAATATAAACACATTGCAGAGATAACAGCATGAGGTCATTTTGTATTATATGAATTACGAATTGAGATTCTATCAAGATTTTATTATTTTAAATAGCATGTTTGTTAACCAGTAAATAGCCAGTTTAAAAACGTATATACTATTTTGTTATCCAAGACATTTCAAAGAAGTCCCCTTTGCTCACCAAGCGTGCGTTTATTTGATCCAAAGCACAGCAAAAGCCGTAATATTGTGAAATATTTTTACTATTTAAAATAACTGCTTTATACATGAATATATTTTAAAATGTAATTTATTCCTCAAATCTAAATTTTCATCATCATTACTTCAGTCTTCAGTGTCACGATCCTTTAGCATATTCTATTATGCTGATTTGCTGTTCAAGAAACATTTATTATTATTATTATTATTATTATTATTATTATTATCAATATTTAAAATAGTTGAGAACATTTTTTCAGGATTCTCTGATGAATAGAAAGAACCAAAGATCAGCATTTATCTGAAATAAAAAGAGAAATTAATACTTTTATTTAGCAAGGATGCCTTAAATTAGTGATGATAAAGACATTTATAATGTTACAAAAGATTTCTATTTCAGATAAATGCTGTTCTTCTTTTTATTCATCAAAGAAACCTTAAAAAATCTACTTGGCTGTTTTCAACATCATCATCATCATCATTATAATAATAATAATGATAATGTTTAAGCAGCAAGTCAGAATGATTTCTGAAGGATCATGTGCCTGGAGTAATGATGCTGAAAATTTAGCTTTGAAATCATAGGAATAAATTACATTTTAAAATATATTCAAATAGAAAACAGTTATTTTAAATAGTAAAAATATTTTAAAATTGTACTGTTTTTGCTGTACTTTGGATCAAATAAATGCAGGTTTGGTGAGCAGAAGAGACTTTTTTTTAGAAAAGCATAAAAAATCTGGTAGTGTATAATATATATATATATATATATATATATTTATTATTACATAATAATAATAACAACAACAATAACAATAATATTGGGGGAAAAAAATCACTTTTAAAGTGACATTTTATTCTGTATTCACCAATTTGACCAAAAAATCTCATTAAAGTAATATGGAGGAATAACAGCATTTTGATTCAGTCTGAAGAGCTGTCCAGAAAAATAATTGCATGTGAAAGAACGAACATTGACAATAATAAGAAAATATCTTGGAATCCTGGAATTGATTCACACAAGCTCGTTAAAAAAATACACCGTGTTCTGTTTGCTTTAATGATTTCATCATGTTTCTCCCTCATTTGTTGTCTTTTTCTTTTGTTTTTATTTCATTACATTTGGCTTAATTTGTGTTCTCTCCTTAAACTTGTTTCTTAATAGATTTACATTCATCAGTAAAACCCATTTTTAATGACTCCTATAAGATTTAATCACGATTTTTATTAATTATTTTAATATCATGTTTATTATGCAACATATAGCCACCATATAAACTTGTATTATTTTGTCTAATAAAAAATAATGATATTATTTCATTAAGAGTTAGATGGCTTGCTCAATATCAATTAAATATCCCATTTCAACAGATACTGATGAATTAAATCTACAATATCGGCTTACAGCCAGCGTTGTACCTGATATATTGTGCTTGGAAAAGTGGAAGTTCATAAGCATTTCAGTCAAGCAAATTTCATCGCTAACAGAACAATGCCTTACTTTTAATAATGGCTGCTGTACAAGTAGCAATCATTCTGAGTACAAACAGCTCTCCCGTTTGTCACGGTATTAGAAAGACCAGCAAGAACTTGTCCAGTTATCAAGGAAAATGAGTGCAATTAGATCTGAGAGCAAGCACGGAGGCCTAACACATTTGTGAATGCCTTGGGCGAACTCCAGAATTCAGCTTTACACCAGACAGTGGTCAGCGGGGTTCCTAATGGGAGCCAGGTAATCAGCAGGGCCCGATTACAGAGTCTAGATGTGCAGAGTGAACACACACAGAGCTGCTTATGCAATGATTTGTAAGGCTAAATTAAGACAAACAAGCTTGTTTCACACACATGCACAGTGTTATCTTGTTTACACTGATGCTCCAAAAATGACTTTAAGCACGTTAAATGCACATCAAGGACAGGAAAATATATAGTATCTGAACTCCATGCACTGTTAACCATTCAGGGCTGTGTTTTTCAAAAGCACAGTGAGCTAAGTTGATCGTAGAGACCATTGGTGGCAGTGGTTCTACGATCTACTTAGGCTTACGATGCTTTTGGGAAACGCAGCTCGGGTCACCAACGAAGCAGCGGCCATCATGTACAGTATGTTGGTGTTGAGCGTTTTGCTCTGGAAGACATTAACACTCCAATTTACTGCATTAGGAAGATCGTTGGCTTTGAGCACTTTAGAAGCACACATTTTCCGTTTTCAGATTCCTTCTCGTAAAATTCCCACCACCTCTCCAGACACCCAGAGCGGAAAAAAGAGTGATGGAAAATTTCAGGGAGTTTCAGCCTAGGTGGAGAGAGATGAAAACGGAAAGGTGTTGATTCTGCAATTACTCAACGTTAATAAAAAAGAATAACCCTGCAGGGTTTTGAAAGCATTTACTAAAATAACACTAAAAGCATTAGCATCATGCTAAAGCTAAATGAACTCCTAGACCTATTTCGGCCTAATAATAGTATTTACACTACCACTCAAAACATTTGTAATATTTTTTAAAGAAGTCTCTTCTGCTTACCAAGCCTGCATTTATTTGATCCTGAATACAACAAAAGCAGTACTTTTGTGAATTATTTTTACTATTTAAAATAACTGCTTTCTATTTAAATATATTTTAAAATGTAATAATTTATTCCTGTGATCAAAGCTAACTTTTCAGCATCATTACTCCAGTCCTAAGTGTCACATGATCCTTCCAAAATCATGCTAATATGCTGATCTGCTGTTCAAGAAACATTTATTATTATTATAATTATTATTATTAATATTTAAAACCATTTCGTACATTTTTTCAGGATTCTTTGATGAATAGGAAGATCCAAAGATCAGCATTTATCTGAAATAAAACGTTTTTGTAACAATATACACTATACTATTCAAAAGCTTGGAGTCAGTATAATTTTATATATATATGTATGTATATAAATATATATATTTTTTATTTTTTTTGTAACAGAAATTATAAAAAAATAATACTTTTATTTAGCAAGGATGCTTTAAATTGATCAAAAGTGATGATAAAGACATTTATAATGTTACAGAAGATTTATATGCTGTTCTTATTATATTCTTTAAAGAAACCTGGAAAAAATTCTGCTCTCCTGTTTTCAACAACAACAACAATAATAATAATAATAAATGTTTTTTGTGCAGCAAATCAGAATATCAGAATGATTTCTGAAGGATCATGTGACTGGAGTAATAATGCTAACAATTCTGGTTTTAAATCATAGGAATAAATTACATTTTAAAATATATTTGAATAGAAAGCAGTTATTTTAAATAGTAAAAATATTTCACATTTTTACTGTTTTTGCTAAACTTAGATCAAATAAATGCAGGCTTGGTGAGCAGACTTCTTTAAACAATATTAAAAATCTTACTGTACAAAAACTTCAGACTGGTAGTGTATTCTAAATTCACATTCATTTAAATTTCTTGTCTATTTATGTAGACAGATACAAACAGGGATTAAAAAAATCAATAAATAAACAAATAATAAATATAGATAAAAATTTTGTGGGTGTTTCTACCCTCAGGTCTGCTCTAATAGCGTCAGAGGGCACTGGATGTCTGTGTTGAAGAGTCATGTGGAAAATGAGTGTGACTGGACCTCATTCCTCTGTAAATCCTCAGCGTATGATTTGTGGTTATGATGAGGTAAGGAAACATCATTCTACACTGAGGTCCACTCAAACAGTCACTGTAAAGAAGAAAAAATGGAGGAGAGCGGAGAAGGAAGCTGCAAAGAAAAAGTGAACTGAGAAGAGAAACAAAAGCAGGGATGAAGCATAAGGTTAAAATTCTTGCAATATTATAAGCAGTAGTAATTCCAAGGTCATGGGTTTGATTCCCAGGAAATGCAGTGCGAGTCATTTGAAAGCATTTGTAAAATGCATAAATCTAAGAGGAGTAGGAAAGTATGTATAGAAAGAGAAATGACTGCAAGTGAAAGAATGGAAACTGAATGTGAGAAATGAGAGGAGAATTTAACACTGCTTCTGCTTTCATAGTGAAATAATACAAACAAATATACGTGGACATCTGCATTCATAAAGATCTGGGGGGAAAAACGAAGAAGAAAAAAAAACACCAACTTGTGTACGTGCATGATTTGTAGCCGAAAAGGAAATTCTCCAGCGGCGTTCCATAAGGCACTGCCAACACATAAACAATACCTCACCAATTCAGGAAGAAATGTTGGTTCCACTGACACATAAAAAGAGCAGTTTGCCATGGAGACATAAACACTGAGCACATAAAAATTTAGCCACATAAACTCTGCACTTAATGTCTGTCGTGTTTACGGTTAAATCGGACATTTCATCAAATTCATTGTCACAATTTAAAGAGTGGCCAAATGAATGCCACATTTGGGTAATCTGTGGTTTTTGATGATGTTCTACTGGCGAAGAATACTTAAATGCACAATTAAAAACAAACACCAGTCGTTACGACTTACAATAACTGAAAAAATTACTGCTTTCGAACCATAACAGGCCGATAAAGCACAAATTCATGCTTAGGTTTTGAGAATCTATGAACCTATCGAAATATTAATAGTATTAATCAAAACAATGCTGATAATGTAAGACTGAAGAGATTCTCTGATGAAGGATCGAGGCTGATACTCGAGCCAGCATTACATATTCAGAAGGCAGTATTTTGGTACAAGTTTGAGCCTCTTAAATATCACTGTAAAACTATGTTGATTGAACTGCAAATCTCCCTGAGAGGTCCAATAAATGTAAAAGTGATTTATTTCAGCAAAATCAAAGTCAGTTCGACCAGGCGGCCAATTCATTTCGGTGATATTTCGCCGAATACGCCATGTAATTCATGCAGAGCGAAAGACCCTCCCTATGAAGGCATTCCTTCGCTCTGAACACACCCCACCATTGTCAGAGATCTGCAGCCTGGCGGCCACCTCACAGAATGTTCTAGTTCAGGTTCAGTGGAGCTCAGAGCCTCAGGGAACCGAGAGGACGACGATTCACACACTCAGCCTGCAATGCGGTGCCACCGACACATATATACGTTAGCCTGGTGCTTTCTCTCAGCTGCATACATATATATATATATATATATATATATACAGACACACTCGCCCTCCCTTTCCTTATCACAGAAATAAGCATTTTTACAGAGTTTTAGCTATAAAAAGGCAGAAGCAGATAGCCCATAAATCTGGTCATAAAAATGTTAAGTTGTCAGAGGTGCCATCAGCTATCAATCGTGTGGTGGGAGGCTGGTGGAGGGGAAATCGGTGATAAAAAACAGCATTTTAGGGAAATTATGTCTAGTCTTCCATTTGCAAAGTGCTGCAGTCGTATCCCACCAGAATCTTAATCACGGGCTCCGATGCGGGCGGGTAGGAAAGAAGAGAGAGTGTGAGTGTGTGTGTGTGTGTGTGTGTGTGATGCAGGAGATCCAGGGAGGGTGGGCTGGTGCCTGAGGTGGAGTTGGAGATGGGGGGAAAGAAATTATACAACTAGCATAAATCTCCTCTACAGTCTCTCAGTCTTTCAGCCCCCTACACACACACACACACACACACACAGTCTCTCATCATCATCTCTCTATCTCCCACTTCATCGCATCTCTCTTTTCCTCTCTCACCTCATTTGCACTCTTCCTCCCTTTTTCTTCATCTTATCTTCCTACATCTAATCCCCTTTTCATCTTCTCCATCTATCTGTTATTTTCAGCTCCGCTGTGATTCGTTTCCTTCCTTGTTTCATTGATTTGCTGTTTTGTTGCCTCTTTTGCTGTATTCCCGACTGGATTGGTGGATACAGATTGACATGTCTGTGGGAGGCAGTGTATGTGTGTGTGTGTGTGTGTGTGTGGAAGTAAGAATATTTCCTCTTAGGTACAATTTATTATGCATTCTGTCACAAGGCGGCATTTGTGATGGGGCTCAGGATTACATGTTCATTTATTGCCACTGTATTTTAACGGCATAGATAGATTCATAGATGCGAAGTAAAAAGCACCTGGTCATGACAGCGTTTTCCTGCTCCTCATTGTATTCCTCACTGCAAGCCTGTAAGGCCGAGTGCTGGCCATTGACTTGATGAATGCCTGAATTGTCAGGTCTGCGGCGCCGTGTTTTAATTTAAGGTAATTTTGTTAATTAATTTGAAATGGCTCCAGAGTGCTTACAAGATGAGTGATGCCTCCTCAGAAAAGACACACAGATAGAGAGAGAAACGCATTCACATTTTGCACCATTTAGGCTTCAAAAAATTACAGGCAAATCCATTTGCTGAGTTTGGCATGAAACAGCAGCTAAGAACACTACAAAGAGTGAAAGTAGGAATCCAAAATAAGCATCTGAATATCTACTTATCACTGGTTGCACTTCAGGATCTCAGCAAATGCAGTGCATCAGTGTATTTTGTTTATCATGAGTACTGAGTATTCAGAATAATCGCACTCATTTAATATTCTGCGTTTTGCATATTGTGTAGCAGGGAAGGAAACATTCATACATAGGGCCCTGTTTCAGCTGAGGCTTTTCAGTCATGAGGAAAGTCCTGCTTGATGTCTCAGGTGTTGTGCTGCCACCTATAGTCTCACCAGAGGACTGCAGGCTGAAACCAGTGGCCTGAATATTCAGAATATTGAAAATCAGCTTTACTTTATTAAATGTGATCACATTCACACTGAAAGTTAAAAAACAGAAATGTTTTGTGAGCTGACTTTATAGGTCACTAATACAAATAAAAAAATTATACAGCCTAATACAAATAAGTATCCTTACTAAGGATGATAAATAGTATAACATTTCTATATATTTTATTTCATCTTTGCATTCGCTTGTATTGTTTTAAAGAATAGTGAAGTATATTTGAACAAAACTACACCTCATAGTGCACAAACGTGTTGCTTAACTGTGCTATTGTGGCTTTATAAAACTTAAACACATCAATTACTTTATATAAAGTCAGCTTTATTAGAACATAATAAGCAAAATAAATAAGCAAATTGTAACATAAAAATTGATTGAAATGCTAATAGGTCTTAAAATGTGTACAAAGAAATGAATGCAAGAAAAATTCTGACATGCAGGAACATGAAATGCTAAAACATGAACGGCTGAACATTTTTGTGTGCAAACTAATAAGATTTAATTATAACCGTTGGGTAAAATAATGCCAGAAGATTGTCAAACAACTTGATGCTTACATGTCAACGTTGCGGCTGTAGAGCAATGGGACACCTCCCAAAGCTATACGGTTTGGATGTCTTCTTAGACACACCCTGTCCCATGTTTGAACCTAACAATATGATGAGTCAATTCAGATGTGTTTGACTAGGAAGACTTTCAATATACATACTGCTGGGGGGACTTCAAGAACAGGGTTTGG
>JAHKKF010535556.1:0-27725 GCA_019740295.1 Labeo calbasu | reverse complement strand
ACTTCAGGAACAGGGTTTGGGGGGAAGGGCAGCATGCTGCAGTACTTCATTATACCGCCAGAGGGCGGTGAAATATTCACAAAACACAAACACGTGCATTCTGCAGAATGCAGTTCCAGTGCAGCACTTCCAGTGTGTATATATACAGGAATGTATTTTGAGAAGTATATTTTACAGTTGTTAAACTGTATTTATTATTATTAGCGTTAGTAGTAGTAATAGTAGCAGTTGTTGTTGCGATAAAAGCAGTAGTAGAAGCGGTGGTGGTAAAAATAGTGGTGGTCGTAGTAATAATGATAGTAAAATATTTATTTCTTCTGTTTATGAGTCTTAAACTTTTTAGATTCCTAGCTGGACACCGACATTTGTGAATGAAATGGGCCATGTTGCAAATGATACGTTTTTGTCTTTCAACTCTTAAGAGGGTATAAATACATATATTCATGGTTCATGTCAACTTATAGGCCTTTAACAAGGTATTACTCCCAACATTTATCATTTAAGAGTTTGTGTTAAATAAAAAGGACTTGGTTGGGGCCATCTTAGTGTAACCATCCCAAACCGCGGCCAAATTACAAACTGCCAAAGCATTTGAGATGTCTTTGACTTTCCAAAATAAGCCTGTAAGCTGCAGCTCAATGACTCTCAAATGTCACGCTATAATTTTTCCAGCCATAAAAATCTGAATGGATTTGTATTTCGTTTAATGTTCAGGCAGTTTATCACTGATAATTATTAGAGGCAATAATGTAACTGTACATAGGAACTGTTAAGTTAACTCATCACGATGCCCTTTAAAATGCAAATGTCTGTGTTAAAAATATAGAGAGATTCACTGAGGCTTTATTTTCATTCTCAACCACGTTGTAAAAAAGAAGGGTAAGAAGAGCGAACGGCTCACTTTAGCTAGTGAAAGACTAGTTATGCACTATGAAGAAATGGAGAATGTTTACCTCATAAAGCAAGATTTACACACAACATTTATTAAAAATTTCCCACCAGCGTTTCAAGAGAATGATATGTTGTGAATTATATGAGAGATTTATACTTTACTCTAAAGTAATCTCTCTATCTGTGTGTGTGTGTGTGTCTTTGGTGTCTGTGATCATGGGTGCGTGGTTTTAACTTGTTTTGTGGGTCTGTGTCACTTCTGGTTCCCCAGGCCTCCATACAAGCTTAGTCATAAAATGCTTTTTTTCAGGGCAACTGTGTTAAAAGGAACACCTGTAACTCGATTCAGTGTTCTGGGCCGGGATGCCAATGGCATCTTTACAGCTCTTGGAATGAGGACACACACCTAAATAGACACTTTGTGTATACGAGCGAACTCCGCACAGATACGCATTCCCCAGCCGGAGAGAGGCCATGATGTCTTGAAGTGTGCATGTGAATGGGCACCATTTTGGCTCAGCGCGCTTGCGTGTGTGTGTGTGTTTGCACAGGCTCAGCGCGGAGGGGGATGGGAAAGCGTGCAAGGGCCCTGAGGATTACTGCTAATGTTTTAGTCATTCGCTAGCCCCTGGGCTGGCAGACACATTCAGTGCAAAAAGCGTTTGAGGGCCCGCAGTGATTTACCATTTATTTGGACATCTGCACGGAGCTTTTGCACCTCCAGCAATGTCTTGCTTTCTTCATATTTACGCACAAGCGCACAACCTGACCTCTGCTCACTGTTGCACACTCCCCCCTAGTCTTTCTGCTGATTCACCAGCAAAGTATCCGCGCTCACTGTCATCTCACCTGCCCGGTCGTAGCACATTAAATCACGTCCTCTTCAGATCACACCTAACTCATGCGGCGAGTGCTCTCTGGCCTCGCTAAAATCTGCTGCCCTGCTGACACCCAGCACATCTTTACCAGCTGGGCTCATCAATCCTACTGACAGCTGCCTGGTACTGTGCACAGACCTGGATGGCATCCAGAAAAGGAAACCAGTTTTTCTCTCTCTCCCTCTCTGCCTCTCTTGCTGACATGACATCCACACCCTGCACAGAAAATACCATCCACGACTCCATTCTGGTAAATATGGAGGCATATTTGACATTTGCCCCCAGAAGCGGTAGCAAAGTAATTTGTTGCACTTTTCTGTCACGCTAGGCCACAGCTGCCGAGAGTCTAAGAGTGGGAGAGGGGATGGCCGTCAATGACAGGTCTGAGTGCTGTGGGTGGGACTGCCTGTGTGGCATGTGTGTTGAAAGCGATGGCCAGAGGCCTTCTGTCTTTTCAAAAAATATGGTGTTATTAGCCCCCGTCTGTCCATAAGAGACATGCAGGCACACTCGCACAGAAACACAGCAGGCAAGCCATAATTAGCAGACGAGCAGACAGACAGGATAATTGGTGGACGCTATATGTTCACAGCTCTGGTTCAAGTAGGGCTTGCCACAGAGTGTTTTACACCTCAAGAGGACAAATAGCTTGAGGAAGCAAAGTACGGATGGATTTATTGGTCACCTCTGAGTCTTTTGTTTTGAAAGGCCGACAGTAAATCAGAATGTCTGCTTTAAAGAATGGAATGACTTTCACAATGTTTGACACTTTTGAAGAGTCGATTTAAAGATTTATTTTTTTTTTTCTGCCGTTGCTATTTTTGAAACAATGCGTCTTCAAAAGAGCAAAAAACTCTGAAATGTGCACTGGCACCCTACAACGGCACTTCTGATGTGTTCTTGGAAAGGCATCAGTAGCAAAAGCGGTTTCGAGATTGTTCGCTCTATACCACATGCACTAGAACATTCTGACCACAGTCAAAAAAAAATCTATGGTACACAAACACAACCACTAAATTCCTTCCAGTCTTTGCTTTTTAACAATATTCATAGTGTGTTTTAGCAGTGAAAATATGCTTGTCGTTTTCGACTGATAAAGAAAGATAGCACGGGGGGAGGTGAAGGTAGCTCGGAGGGAGGGAGAGAGGGAGGAGAGAAAAGGAGAAAGGGGAAAGAGAAGCCGTGGGGGATGCTGCGTTTGGACATGACATTGTAAAACCTGAAGGCCTTTTATGACTTTTAGTGCCAAGGAGAATATACCACAACAAGAAGATCTCTGCTCACGTCGCAAACCTGTCTTCCTGCCTCTCTTTATCTGTCTGTCTCTCCGTCGATCCTTCTTTCAGTCTGAAGATAGGAAAACTTAAGAACGGTGGATGATGTAATTAGTTTCATGTGGGTTTCAGGCTCTGTTGGCATACAAATGTAGCAGCATGTTGTTTGAGACATGTTTACAGCCAAACATTATGTCTTCCTATAAAAGTGTTTTGTGATAAAAGAACACTGGTAACTGTGGGACAATGATTAACATCACAAGGATGAGAGAGGAAGTATGAAGTGAAACTGGATCTGATCCAATTTTGAGTCATGTGGGATTTTGATTGCCCCCATATTTTAGAACAAGTCTGTCTGTGGAGAAAAAAAAACTATATAAAACATCAGATTGCTGCGATGATGATATCTAGTAATGGACATCTCAACTACAGCGCCTTCACTGGAAGGTTGTAGAAATCCACATGCCTTAAAGAACATACCTGAATAATGGATTATTAAGTGGGGTGAATAAATTCTATCAGTAGACGCATTATATAATGTCCAAGTTCTTGAGGAACAGCTCAGATTTGGCTGGAATGAAGAGAGCATTTATGATGCAGTGAATAGGGAGCGTGCGTTTGCTTCCTGCTTGGCTGGCACTTTCCTCTGGCTTCGAACTGGCTCGATTCAAAGGGCAAGACCTTGGTTTTGGCCCTCGCTGCTGTCTGTTTACCATCCCTTCTCATAAACCGCCCCGCCGCGCCATCCAGCCACCCCTCAGGTACTCATTCAGCCTGCAGCAAGTCTCAGCCAGTCAGCACAGTAAACACCCAGATGTCATTACCTGAGAACAGCAAGCCATCAGGAAAAGCCATTAAGACAAGTGGACTGTACCGCATGGACCGACAGACGACTATGTGTGGTGGAAAAGTAACTGAACTGGATTATGTAATGCTTTTGAGTGGTTAAACTTAAATCAAGTAGTCTTTGTATATTTAGAATACCTCTTCAAAGAAACACATGTTTATGGCAAACTGGTTGGTTGCAAACAATAAAACAGTTACAAAATCATTACAAAGCAGCATTGCTTTACATATTGTGATTATTACATATTATTATAGATATTATGCATATTGCTGTAATGTATAAAATTGGGCCTGTAATATTAGGATAATTTGTACGGAATGTATAAATCGTATTTGCTCGGTATTACCTTTCTAAAAATAATAATAATAAATCTATAATAAATCTAAAAATAACCCCTTTCTTGCAAGCGAGCCAAAACGAATTCCTGCATTTTTTTTTTTTTTTGCTTGAATTTGTGGTCGATTAGTTTGTCTCTGTGTGAGTAAAGATCGTTGGCATCGTTTTGCATCGTTTTGCATGAGCCAGCTTGAATGCCATTACATTTGTAGCAAGAAAAACTCAGACTATTTCCGCTGTTCATTTTATCCATAGACATTTCGAACTTTAAACAACAAAACATCGCTAAACTAAGACATTTGTTTCTGAAAAGTTACTTGTCGGAAATTCGTAATTCGGACATGACGTGAAAACCGAATTACTTACATCTACTTTGTGTAGTTTTTATTTACATACAATAATAAATTGCTAATAAAACTATTTTTACATGCAATGTTTAATTCAACAGGTTTTCACCTGTCTTGACCATAAACTTACAACGCACATGCGCACGAAACATGCGCAAAAAGAATAAAACCACAGGACGCCAATGCACAATTACAAGTAATAGTTAAGAGATCGCGTTTAGTTTAATGTAGTGAAGCGTTAACTCGTTCACAAGACAGCCAAGATGTCTCTATTAAAGTTGTAAAAACAACAGTGAAGAAATGGATGAAAAAAATGTGTCGGGTGGTTGTCATATTCCCATAAGTAATACATACCGATTATTTACGTATATGCACACTATTATTAGCTGTTCGACGCTCTGATTATTATTTAAATAATATTCGATGCCATGAAACCCGGTTACTCCAGTGACTAATCAGAAGCGTTCATTGCTGCGGCCTAGAAACATGTGAACTCAACTGATTTTATGTGGAATTAGCAACCTTGCAAGAGGGCCAACAAAGCATCGATGACTCTGCAACTCTTCTTAAATGGTAAGCTAAATGTTTGTCTTTGGCCACTGTGACGGAATTGGTATTTGAGGCTTTCTCACAATAGTTTGATCCTCCAGTTATGTCCTCATTCTTTTCATTAAGAATAATAACTGCCTAAATGATTTCACAAACAAATTGTGTACATTAAGATGAGTGCATTTGCACTACAGCTCAATGTCTTTTAAGTCACCAATGTAATTTATTGGATTTATATCGTTACGTTTTACATTTCAAAGGGCTGTTAAAAAGAATTTTATCATATTACGCTTTGGGTCTGAAACTTAAATTTACATTTATGTTTAAAATTTAATCACTATTACATAATAATTAATTTTGCTTTATTGGAATGTGGTTCTCATAAGCAGCACATTGTGCACATTGTGACTTATAAAAACTTTTTTGGCACTGTGACAAAAGCCATTTACCTTGTTATGGTCCACCCTCTGGACATTAGGAAAACTTTCTGACCTAATCTTTAATGACACAATTTGACAGATTTGAAAAATGATGCAGTGAGAAGGTTGGCAAATTGTAGGAATTATATTATTATGCTTTGGGTTGATCTTTTAGTCCATCTTGTTATGCTTCAATGTTGTGTTAAAAAAAAAAAAAAAAAAAAAAAAAATATATATATATATATATATGTATGTATGTATGTATGTATGTATATGTATAGTCACGATTGTTCCAATGATGAGGAATTTGTATATTATTTTACATTTTTATTTTTATTCACAGTTGAATGTCTCAAATGTGTTTTAGTTTAAATAGTAAAGCCCCACATGTGATTTTTTTTTTTATTATATAGTATTATAAAGATCTTCATGAACTCATATGGTATAAGTACCATCCCAAATATAAGGTGTTGTGTGTGACTGATTGCATTGATCCATAATAAAATAATTTTCATGCATATTCATACCCAGTCGTTTTAGGTCTGTTCTCTTCCTTTGCTTAGCGTGGGAGTGGAAAGACAATAAATGCAAACCATTGCATGTGGCTTTGTAACAGACGCTGTCCAAATCCAAATGTTTTAGTCTATAAGTGGGAGTCGAGGCTTAGCCAAGAGACACAGATAGTGACAAACGCTCCCTGGTTATTTAATTAGAGGCAGCTCTAATGTTTTCCATGTTTCTCTGGAGTGACTGGCGTACTGTAGGGAGGGGGAGCAGTGACATCAGTGACTTTAACTGGAACCAGATGGAGACTAATTAACAAAAGGGCAATGCTGTAATGGAAACTGAATCAGTGCTCACATACAGGTGTCAAAAAAGATAGAGGAACAATACCCAGTCATAGCTGAGGGGAGTAGAAATCACACCAGGTTGCCTCTCATGGACCTTGTTCAAGAGAGACATTTTTCCTCTATTGGGTCATGACTGGAGACCAGGAGCTTAGCTTGAGTACTTCAGCAGTGTGGCTTGGGTTTGAGGCCTGGCCTTCACCACTTAAGGCACAAACCAAGCTGAATTTTCCAAAAGCTTACTGTGTACTGTTTTGCATGACAACGAAGCCTTTTGTCATTAGTATGTTTTCTTTTACTGTTGAGTGGAATAACAATTGATGCTTGGTATAGACGTGACAGGAGACTATAAAGGAGTGGGTCAGACATGGTTGCGTGTTGTGATTCATGTAAAAACTAGAGGATTCTTGGAAGGATGATGATAAGTGTAGACTGATTAATGCCACAAAATGATGTTGCCTTAGTCTACGGTGAATGCTGTGGTCAGATGCAATTCAGTATTGTCATAAAATGCTCAGCTTGGCTGATTGTTGTGCATTAGTGAAAAATCTGATATGCCTTTAAGGCCAGACAGATATAATAGAAATAACCATACTTCCCCAGTTGGTTGATCACAGTACATTAACACAATTGTATTTTGTATTAAAAGTTTTCTGAAATGTTATATGTAAATATGCAAATGATGCTTTATCTAATTAAATATGTGCTAATTTCCATACATTTCTAGAACACAAACCTGAACATTGGTTGAAGCCAGATTAAATATTCATTGTTTCATTTTGATATTCTGATGTGAATTGTAATTGAAATTTACAAACAAAAATGGATTATTTAAGAATAAATACACTGAAATGTGTATTTTGGAGTCCAATCGCTTGAAAGCTAAATGGCCCAAAATCTCAAAAGTAATAGATGCATGGAGAAGAAAAAAAAAAACCTACTACATTTCAAATATTTAATCAAATTAAACTCAAATGGTTTGTGTCAAATGGTTGGCTTATTTTTTTTAAATCGCTGAAATGCAACATGCTGCTATTTGAATTACAGAAATATTTTTACTTTAAAAAAATAATTTGGCATTAACATTTCCAGTGATTGCTGTGACGATAAGGCCTGTAAATGTGTTTTCTAGGTTTATATCCGCATTGGTGTTCCATACCTTATAAATACCATGGAGGGGTGAAGTCATCCACAGTTTTTGCATAGCCTTTGATTTATTATTTATATGAAGGACAAATGGTGCAAATCAGAATAGTGTTTTATGGAATGATGTTAGACTTGATTAAAGAATGCTGACATAGCGGCTAACGTATGGGAATAAGAAGTGGTGGTGCCATTTTATTCAGGTGCTCTACACACTGAAAAGTACTTTTGGACACTAAGTAAAAGCCATAGTGGAGTTGATTCCTAGATGACATAATAACCTGACCACCTTTTTCTATTATCATGCAAATTAATAAGATTCTATGATATACAGGCTTGTGGTGTAATAGAATGCTTGTAAACTTTACCACTGCATGAAGTCTCAGCTCTAGCTCTAATTTCAAGGACACATCACTGGGATAAGAATAATAGAAATCGACAGAATTGGCTTTTGAGGGAGGTTTCTGACAGATTGAGTCTTGTATCTTTGTCACCACATTAAAAGTGTATTATTACTTTGTGTTTCCTTGTGATACATATCTGTATGCAGTGATGCCAAGAACCTCAGTAAAACTACAGTTTGCAGAGCTGTTTGGTTATCACACTTTTTGTTTAAAGGCACTTTTATTGTGTTCCCTGGTCATTTATCTTGCTTTTTATAGATATAAAATATCTATAAAAGCGCAAATCCTATAAAGTAGCTAGTAAGGTGCATTAATACAATGCCATTAAAACGATCACGCCACAATCTAGTTACTATCAGAAAAGGTGTGCATACCAACAGAATGCCAGTGCCACCTTATCCCACATGAACAACACAGATGTCAGAGATGCAGTCACAATACGCTCTAAAAATGCTGGGTTGTTTCAAACCAACTTTGGGTCAAATATGGACTAACCCAGCTGTTAAATTTTTAACCCAAAAGTTGGGTTAGTCCATATTTGACCCAAAGGTGGGTTGAAACAACCCAGCATTTTTTAGAGTGTAGACCATTTCATTTTGAGACCACAACAAATACTAATTACTAATTGTTTCTCATGTTGCTAGAAATAAGGACAAAATAGGTCTTATTAAAGCATACAGTTTGCCATATAAGTACTTTAATGTATGTAGTAGTGTCTAATTTATTGACAGATGATCTCCAGGATCACCTGAAGCAATACTGGTTAAATTTTGTAGGTTAGACGCATAATATGATGAAGCCTTGTACAACCACATACTAAGCTGTTATGTTTCTGCAACATTTGAATTGGTGCATTATTTTATTCTTTTTTATTTTTTTAACATGGTAGGGATTGAAGTTTGGGTATTGATATATTTTGCATTTTTTTCTAGCGGTCCTTTTGCTGCAGTAGGGTTTTTTTTTTTCCTTGTAAATTTTAAAAAAATTTTTAGGCCTGTCAAGCGATTAATCGTGATTAATCACATACAAAATAAAAGTTTGAGTCTGCCTAATATGTGTGTGTTTACTGTGTATAATTATTATGTATATATAAATACAAACACATTCATGTATATATTTAAGAAATATTTACAAATATATGTATTTATTATATATTTTTTTATAATTGATATTATATATAAATAAAAATATTTTTCTCTTAAAAATATACATTAATTTGTCTGTATTTATCTATACATAATAATTATACAGTACACACACATATATTAGGCAAACTTAAACTTTTATTTTGTATGCAATCAATCACAGCCCTAGTTTTGTATTATTATTATTATTTTTTTTCATAAACTGTGTGGCTAATATTAACAAGATTACATGTGTTGCTATTTTTCTATTCTTGATGCTGAATGTGGAATTTTATTTTTAGTGTTAAAGTATGTTCTCTTATCCCAACTCAAATGCAGAGTCAACAGTAAGTAATTCATTCAAAGGTTTTATTCTGCCCAAAAATTACAAACATTGTAGCTTGGTAGCACTATCAAAACATTGGTGTTTCATTGAGCATCTGATCTGTGACACAGCAACATTTGTTTAACAAATAATATTAGCAATGATGCCTGATCAGTAGTTGAAAAAAAAAAATGCAGGTTAATTCTGTTTGGTTACAATAGTGGTGTACAGCTCATGGTAATGGAGTGAACTACAGTTTTATGCAAGCCACTTTAAGTCCTTACACTTGGTGCATAATACTAAAGGTTGAGGTTTGGCTGGTTAGCATAGTGCCTGACTATGATTGTTTTTGTAGGGCTCTTAAAAATGTGAAATTGACTTATTTTTCTTTGTCTGCTGCCCTTCACAGCTCAGGACAGATGCTAGTGAAGGATTTGAGGACAAGTGCATTCTTATGGTCAATCTCAAATCTGTGTTGTCATTATATCATTATCTTGCAGCTCCAGAGTGTTTAGTCACACAGCCTTACAACTGAGGAACTTCTGAAGTCCCATGTGCAAAGACGTTTGTACTTCTAGGGTCTTGCCACTGAAATGAACAGGAATGCTAACAGATCCTCTAGGTTTTATAGACCTCCTTCCATACCTTGGTCACTCTTGGTCAACCAGCTATGATAGTGGTTTTATGCTGTAATGTTACAAGTATTTAAAAATACTTGTCTTATCAATATGAAATGACTTGCAGAATGCAATGTCAAAACTATCACAGTAAAACAAAATATACTTGGAGCCACAATTATTTGGACAGTTGTATTATTGGAACTATTTAACTGCTTATAAAATGCTCTTTCTCACAAAATATGCTATTAGTTAGTGATTTTGCTTGTACTTTGCCCAGACTGATGACAAAGAGATTAGGGTAGCCAAACCATTACCGTACACAAGTGCAAGTTGTACTTTTTTGTATTTTTTTTTATTTTTTTTTATTTTGGGTTTGATAAATGCTTGGGATGTAATTTTGGATATTGTGTAATTCTAGTTCAGTGTTCAAATTGAGGGGGTTAGGCGTGATCTGAGTCACCCCATAAGAGTTAAGTGGGAAAAATTTTTTAGTTTACTTTATTATTGATTTGAAACTGTTTTTCTTTTCAAGGTGTTTGCAATTTTTTGTCTTCAAATGATTAGGGTAAATGTGTGAGGAGTTTGAACAGTGACCTGGTGCAAGAACACCTGACGCATCCAAAGGAATATGCATTTATTATTAAACTGGTGTTTTGTTGTTAGGTTTGTTAGACATTACAAAGAAGATGAAAACACTGCTGTTGACTTTGTTTCACCACAAATTCTTGTGATTTTAAAACAATACAGAAACATGAGATTTGATTGATTGTTTAAATATTAATTTAAAAATGGTGTTTCCCATTTATTTTGGTCCCTGAATATATGTATAAATTGTATTATTGTAAAAAATAACTTGTAGGATTTATTTGATAAAATCTTCATAACCATTTGCACTAACACATTTTAAGTAAATTTTATTACTACTGTTTAGTACAGTTTACCTGTTATTGTCGAGAAAAATATATTTACCTAAGTTAAGTAAGTTAAAAAATTAGTAATTTTAGCTCGGCCATTAAAATAAATTTATTTAGCCAAAGTTTATGTGGCAATGCTTTGTTTTTACTCAATATAGCACTGAGATAAAACATGTTTTTAAACTGTATGAGTTACTCAGAAACATCTAAGTAAATAAAACAATAGATATCATGTAGATACCACATTTACATAATCACCCAAACACAGAGACTTCAATACACAATGACGGTAACATTCTGTGCATTTTTGAGTATGAATGTGTCATTTTAAGTAGAAAATGAGCTCTAGATGTAACAAAATTAAAGGTGCTTAAACCTAACAACAAAAGCAATTATGAAACAGTGTAAATACAGCGGAAAACAGCAAAACAAATTAAATACAGCTGGAAAACAGCCAAAAAATAAAATAATAATAATAAAATAAAATAAACGTATTATTTATGCCCCAGTGCATGATAGGAACACTAGTATCAGAAAAAGTTGAGTAGGTTTTACTTAAAGAAATTACATTTGTTTTTCCAGCCCGAGAGTATAGCTAAAACGTACGTATTGTACGAGTTGCACAATACGTGTGAATTTGTACGTCACTGAAATGGTACGAATTAGCCACCCCGTAAATACGTACGAATTGGTCGTGAGATCGTGTTAGTTTTTCCGTGGTACTTACTTAACCACAGAATCATTTTTATCAGTGTAGATGTTAATTTAATGAACATCATTTAAATGGTTAAGCATTTGTTAATGGCAAGTACATCTTTCTTTTGTTCTCAATCCAATCACTCTGTCAGATTTAACAGCGATCTTGAACACCCAGCAATAGCGACCTAAGATCTCTGCAAGACGTCTGTGTTGTGGAGTTTCATCAAACACTACACTAAACCCCACCAGCTGATTCTCTGATTTTACTGCTGACCACAATGAACCTTTGTTGAGCCCTGCAGTTCCATCACTTATGAAGTGTCCACTTACATTCACTGTCATCTTAGTATTTAGTGGTGAAGCATACTGAGTGGGGAAAAATGTTTGGAAAATTTTTAGTTCTCATATTTCCTCTGAAAGTCGTCCAGTATGCCACAGACTTGAAGCAAATAAGGAACAGCGACTGTACCAAAACATTCTGCATGAAATCTATAATCTGCAACCATTCTTATAATATAATGAGGCTGTATTGAGTTAGTTTGTTTTGCCAGGAGACACGAACATTTAAAGGAAAGTGTTTGATTTGTCTCCATCCTTTAGTTGTCTGCTATACTTTGCAGACCGTTAAGTGCTGGTACATCAGCATCCAAGCTCTCGCAATGACAGTAAGTCACGTACATATTGTCCAGCGTTCGGAGACTGTACATTATTGCCGTCTACAGTCGTGTTAAGTCCTTTCAGGCATTTAATATCTCACTCATGCACATTATTTTACAGCAGCAGGATGCGTTAATTATCTAATTAAGGACAGGATTAATTAAGGACCCTGAGCGAGCGCTGTGTTGATATAGGCGAATTTAAAATCACAACTCTTCACTTCTGCAGGGCTCTTAATAAAATCCCACGCAGGATGAAATGTTGCAAAATGCGGTTTTTCAATGCCCCATAACCACTCTGGATATGTTAATAAAAAAGCTTTAATTTCAAATTACATTTGGTTTGTATTTACTTTGCATTTATAGACGGCTTGACTGAGAAAAACAACTTTTATCCAAACAAGAATAGGTCTTTAAACATACCAATTAAATCAATAAAACCAATCGGAGAACTGGAGGCACACACATTTAGTATAGTTAAAATGTTTATTTGGAACTCAGGGTAGAATGGCTTTATCTGATGACCGGTCCACGCCTTTCTATAGCTGGGTAATGTCACGATAGGTTTATCCATCCATGTGATTAAGTTCCATTATTTAAAATATTTGAAACCGGTTCTCATTTGCGAATGCGAATGAGCGTTTTTTGGAGGTATTTAAGAAACGTTTTTGAGTGTGGCGTTGTTGGTTGCAGTTTGATCAAACTTTTATTCAGAAGAAAAAAGTCCATACAGAAGACCTTAAGGTAACAATTGGATGAACATAAGAATTTTGTTCAGCAAGATTATGGGATTTAAAAAAAAAAAAAAAAAAAAGCTTATACTGTTTATAATTAATTTTTTATTTCCAATGCACGTGTTCTTTTGAGCAGTTAGTCGAAATGATCCAAGATATTTCACGTTCGTGGCTCCCCAGATTATCACTAAAGTATAATAAAGTTTTGAACTGGAACTGCCGTATTATTCTGGTCTCTTTATGCTGAAATGGAATCTAATGTTAGGAAACAAAAGAAAATAAGTACACTTTTTATTGAGATATGTTTTTACAAGTCTATAATATTTCAAAACATTGGTTATAAATGAGAAAATAGGGAACACTTAAACACTGAGTTTTTGAATGATAAAATGTTGTTAAACTGGAGAGGTGATGAATATCACTTACTGTTTTAAGTTTAACCCTAGTTCGCTATACAAGGTTTGTGAAGCTGCAATTTTGGGTAGCATGGGCCAAAAATAACACGTCAAGTGTTGCGCGTATAATCAAACTTAGAAACGGTCCAAATGACAGTCCTAAGTTGTTTGGATCAAGACAGACGGTGGCGAAATTTATCATATGCACCTCTGCATTTGACCATGTGGGTATAATGTAGGCTATATATATAAACGTGTGAGGAAGTTACTTTCGTGCTGTCCTCGTGTGATTTCTCTAATCAATTATCAGCTTGTGAAATGTATTTTTGAAAATGGCACATTGTTTAAATTCCAAACATGTATTTTTAATGAATGTTTTCTATATATAAATGGAATTCCAATTTATTTATTCGAGTTTATTTTTTTTAAGATTCCACAAAGAAACGTGTTTTAAAGCTTCAAGGCAAAAGTTGCTCATTCATACTGTGATTTATTTTGTAAGAGGTGAGGAGGTCTCCTTGCGCGTTCTCCTTGGCTGTCTGCTGTGAAAGACTTTGAACTTGAACTTTACTTGTTGTCCCTATCCAGCCGAATATGAATCACGTGCTTATCGATTTGATATCCGAAACTATACATTTCATATCTCAGTGTATTAGATGGCAACTATAATATTTCTTTTTTTAAACGCACTTTTTAGAAGTGCGTAATTTCCAAGTAATTTCTCCTTAACGTGCGTATAGGACGCTAGTGTTGTGCATACGGATGTATGCCTATTTTTGTCTGTTAGTTTAAAAATTGGTACATTTCAGTGGTCCGGTGCGATTTTAACTTTATTTTCATTTTGTACACCAAACTGAATAGAGGTCCAAAGAGCTACATTTTATGTAGTGCTCCCTGACAGGGCTAAAACGTTGAAGTTTCGTGCCAATATATTGATTGTTACCGACCTTTCCTTTTTCTTCAACTGTAAATCTGGAACTATGTGGATAGAAAATGGTCAGACACATAAAAAACGGCACAAATACCACGCACAAGTATTTTTAGACTTGCTGTTCTAGTATAAATTATATATTTTCAGATGTTGAAAAAATAGTCGATGTACATCTTCGGAATATATTCTGTTTTGATAAGTAAAAAAGTTATTTATTGTACGAGGATAATTTAAACTTTTAAGTCAGAATCAAATGATTTAAGGTTTTCATGCTTTTGTAGTAATTGAAGTCTTCAAGGGCAATACTTGTGCAACCTTGACCTTCATCATAGCATGTTTTGTTTAAACGATGTAAAATGCAGAGGAAGAGATAATTAAGCTTGCCTAGAAAGAGGATTAAAACAAATTCTGGTAATTTCCGAAGCAATTTTTTCCTGGAATACATATTTAATTTGAAGGAATATTCGAGTGCACATCCATTACAGCGGTGAATAATAACTATAAAAAACACCAATTATTTCTTGTTTTGTTCCGTTATAGCTTAAATGAACATGAACAAAAATGTAACAAAATATAGGATAGATAATCTGTACTGAATTCAGAGTTTAAAACGTTCTTTAGGTCTGAATAGCTCGAATTTGTGAAGTTTGCAACTTTATATAAAATGTTTTGTGAACATAAAGTAACCCAGCCGTTCTGAATATGTAACGTCTTTTTTGTATTCAACAATTTCTTGTTCTAAATATTATAATTAACTTAACAGTTTAAAATAAAGGGAAGGAATATAACATTTATGTTACAAGTACGTGTCAAGGTACCAGAGAATAGCTAAAAAAGATACGATGGAAGATCAGGTTTAATATACTCCTATAGCAAAAATTATTTTGTCCACTATATAAATGGAAGGTAAGTATAGGCTAGAATGACCACCACACTTCATTATGTTTTTACATACTTTGCAGGATGCGGATGCGTCGTATATATCGTTGTGAATCTGGGATGTAGTTGAAAAATGGATTATTGCTGCAGGCTGATCGTCGTGTTTTTCCAGAGATTTCCAGCAGACTGTCAGAATATGCCGTCACATTTGCGGTTCTCATCCTTATGTTTACATTAATTAGTACTCACATTCCACAGTTTAGCTCTTTGCACGGAAGTTTTTGTGTTTTTATACATAGACGCAAGCAAATGAGTGCCTAAATTTACATACCCTTTGCAGAATCTGCAAGCCTTTAAAAGGCTTAAAAAATCATCATAATGAAGAGGGATCATATTTTACTTAGAACTGCGCTCATTGAGATATTTTTTTTTTACATAATAGATATTTCCTCCATTTAACAACAATAGTATCTGAATTTACACACATCCCCTGGGTTCCTATTATGGTGTGTAGTTTCCTCGATGATCAATGACTGTTTGTATGTTTGGTCACGGTGGTTTTGTCCTGAGGAGTGATGCAGCCCACGCTTCTCAAGCTAAATCCTCAATGTCCTGTACAACTTTTGTAAACAGGATGATCGGTGTAAAGTGTCATTTTGTCCAGGGAAATATGTAATTGGCTTCTAAAAGGCTGTTATTGTTATTATATTTAAATTTTGCAAGTTTGTACATTTAGAAGAGAAAGGTGGTATAAAAACGTACGTACGTACACGAGTGTGTCGACATCATAGCATGCAGATTTTTTAGGAGTGTAACCTGCCCATAGATAAACATCAAAACAGCGTTTAATCAGCTTTAAAGACTGGGGTTTCTTATCTTCGTGTAGTTATTGTATACGATGATAAAGAACTTGTAATTTGATAAAGTGTTGTAGATAAGAATGATTATTTGAATATTTTTGCCTTGTGAAATATAATTTCAAAAAGTGCTGTTAATGTAGCAAGGTATTGTGGAAGTATACAAGTTCTAGTATTGCTGTTTGTAGCTGTTGCTACGGAAAAAAACATTGTCAAACGTCAAAAAACTTAGCTGTTCTAATTAAATAATTGTTGCATGTTGTTGAAAAGACGACGATGGCATTCCTTATTCGTGTTTAACCCGCAAAAGTTGACTCGTGTTGGTCTTTGTGAAAATAAAGCTCAAGATATGTTGCTTTTTAGTAGGCTAGCCTAAATCATTTTATAGTAGCAACATTACTATATCTTGTTTTATATCAGTAGATTATGTGTGATATGTAGCATGTGATATGTGCCTATTTTCTGCAGTATAATACAATAGAAATTACTTGAAGTAATTTGCTGCCTGCTGGTTGCTGTAATGTTTTGTTTCTGTTTTTTTTTATTTCTTTCTTAAAGATGTAGACATTCTGAAATAATCCCAAATTGCTAGGTTTGAAACTTTTAACGCTATCTCACGACCACGTAAAACAAGAGCTCGAAGCATTGCTTATACAGAACAATACAATGAAATTGGTCCAAAATTTTCCAGCTCACCAGTATATACAGATTATGGTTCATTTTCAAATCCCACTTCTGGTACATGCATTCAGAGATCTCAACGGCATATTCCGTTAGATATGGAGGAAATATACGAAAACTTTATTTGACTATTATTTGACTATCTTAAAAGAAAATATGTCAGAAACCAAGAAAGCTACAGTTAGAGCCATGCTGTCGCAATTAACATGTCTGCAGAGGAACTGACCGCCTCCTTTAACTTGAACTTGGACTTCCGACTAGACGTGTCTGAAAGTGGGGGAGACATTTTGTCTGTATAGACGCTCTGACAAACGGACCTTTGGTTGTCATTGTGATCTAAAGGCCTGAACGTGGATAAATAAATGACTAACGCAGAAAATCAAGGACGAATTGTCATACGTGCATCAGATTCTTTGTCAGGTGCTTTTGGATTTTAACGTTGTCTAGTTTTACTACACGGTCATCGTAAATGGACCGACAAAAGAAAGAAAACATGGGTTCACAGTCTCCATAATCAGTTTTACGTGGTTTGTTTCTGGTTTTGATAAAATTTTGCATTCTCTCGTCAGTGTAACCAATGGTTGTAGGTTAATAATTGCAAAGCATGTGATGTATAGCTAACAAAGAAATCTAAGCGGGCACTGTCGGGCTTCAGTGTTAAAAATGAACATCCCTGTCTGTATATTTTTATTAAGAACGCAATGATGCTTCCCATTTCTTGCAGTATCCTGTCTGACCACAAATTTAAATGATCGTCTCCATTGCTCACATGCTGTTCTTTATATCAGCCACAGATTTATTTACCGCATTGCACCGAGACTGAATCGACGCAGGCCTAGCCATATTCTACAGACTATGCGTGATTTAATACGGATTTGTTTCTTCTCTAAAAGTGACGGTGTAGCTGTCTGGAAGGAGAAGGACGGTCATGATAAAATAGACTTTGATACGTTTTGTTTGGAACAACTGTTTAGTCGTACTACACACTCGGCTACTGTTCGTTCTTGGCTTAAACTTTTAATTGAATTCTGATGGTATAGGGGTATAATATAGTAGCACTGTGGCACTGTAGTGACATACTGATAACCGTTGGCACGGCACTCTGCAAGATGTCAATTTTTTTCATGGGAGAATCAATTCCTAAACAAGGCCTGCAGTAGCCCCGCAAAAATGTGCATGTAGAGGCAAAGGTGTAGCTTTAAAACGCCTGAAGCACTTTACATTTTTTTGATGATTAAGGCATAGAACAGGTTGCGTTTACGCTTTTGAAGGACTTTGTTCTTTTGTTCAACATCGAGTATTTTGATGGGAAATTCATTCTTTCTTGGTTAATAAAAAGTCTGCTTTGTTATTATTTGCATTAATTTTACCTGTAAACCAGGTATAGAGTGAATGATACAGGTACGTACTTTTAACGCACATCAGCAATTAGACAAGTCTTTATAAGTAATTAAAATAAGGTGGAAAATAAACAACCTTGTTCAGATATTATATAGCAGTTTCGTTATAAACATTTGTCTTTAAAGAATATCGTGTGAATGAATGTAATGTATGATGTACCCATCATAATCTAATTTTTGTCTGACTAAACTACTTTACGTGAGCATTGAAATGGTCTGTGCATTTGAAACCAGAATAGAAGCCACCTTTTAATAGCAACGAGGCTAGCGAGCTTTAACCGATGTTGCAATCGATTTTTCCCCACTCCATGACAACGTTGGACGCTCAACCACAACAATCCAACTCCCAAATCCCTGAATGACAAATTTCCTTGACTTTAACTCAGACGAGCAAAACTGTTTTACTCTTGTTTTATTCTGTCCTCAAATGCATTTTTCATGTTTTCATATCAGAAAATTCAAGAAAACTAAACAAATATTTATTTTGTAGTGCGTGTATACTGTAATTATTTATTTATTTTTCATTGCATGAGGCAGGGTCAAATAGTTATTTGCTGGAAATGTCCGTTCTTCGTTTGTTTTCTGTCATATGTGCACGTTTAAATAAATGTATAAGTCTAAATGAAGATTTGGGCTCAGTGTGATAGAGGGATGTATAGACAGCGACAGGTATCTATCTTTACTCTATATGTCTGTATAGTAGCTCGTAGGTTGGTTTTGGTATTAAGCGCGTAATAGCATGGCAATAAAACAGACTTAAGTTTTATAATAATAAAATAGAAATGTTAAATCAATTGCTTGTTACCATTAGATATGATTTGACATTATAGAAGAATTTGTCACGTGACCGACAATTTCTATTTGTTTGGTTTTTTTGTAAATTATTGTCGCTTTTATATGTTTTCGTGTGATGACGTCAACGATGTTTAAACTTCGCAATTGTTTCGTCCTTTTTATCTATATTTAACAGATCTCAATTTGTAACTGCCCAGGCAATGCTTTTCTTAGACTCTCTCTTTAAGCATTTTAAATATTTTTATTTGATATTTTGATATGTATTTTCAAAATATTACTCCTTGTTAAATTGAGGCTAAAAAGTCAGATTTCGAAGAAAGTTCAAATGTCTGGTTTTGGGATTGTGATTTAAAAGATGATAATTCAGTGTGCATTTCACTACAACGTTAATTTAATTGAGAACAGTATGAATATTTATATTTCAGTGTGCACCTGTTTTTTTTTGTTTTGTTTTGTTTTTTGGGTTTTTTTGGCAACAGAAAAATGAAAACATCAAAGCCAAAGACTGTGCCTACAGAATGCGCTGCTTGCAACATAGACTGAAACGCACATAGACGTGCATTTCTAGATGCACACAGTTGTAAGGAAACGTATACACCAGATTTGTATTTGCTAGATATCTAGACTTGCTAATTCGGAACTGTAATGTAGCTTTATTGGATCTTGTAGGCTATTTCACAACATACAATGGCATGTATTTTAGTTAGAGGGTTAAGTGTAATTTGAATTGATTTGCAAACATTTACAAACACAGGCTAGTGAAGTACAAAGCCTGAGATTACGCATACGCAGTATTATTATTATATGGTGTTAGAGAGGAGATGTGTTTAATCTAATTGTAAACTACATAAGTGTAAACAACAGCAGCTTTAAAATGCATACTATAACAGACAGGAATAGCAGAAGGTGTCAACAGAGCCTTTTAAATTAACGCCGTTCATTTTCATTTTATGAATATACATGTATATTCAAGCTCATTTTATTTAAACAGATTCTTGCGTGTGATTTGAACGATTAATTTCAACTTGTACACGACGCAGTAACAGGAGCACCAAGTTGCTGCGTGTGGAGTGCGATCTTGAATATGAAGTTAATCAAATATTCTTTAAATAATAGAAATATATTTGCATTGAAGAATAGATTTACTTTTCATATCACTTGGGATTTTGTTGCATTATTATAAGATGTGTTTTACTTGTTACAGCTGCTATTTAACAGTGATAGTTCCAGATTTAATTGTTAAAAAGCAACTTTTGGAATTGTTGTTTGCAATTAATGACAACTTAATCAAAGTGAGCTTTTAAAAAAATCATCAAGGGTAAAATTACTACTTTACTGCATGAGCTACTGCAAGTTCTGCCCTACCTTAAATGCGGTAATAAGTTCGACCAAATCTCTTTTGCCCTCGGCTTACTTTACAATTTTATTTTCACATCAACAATTTGCTGGTTTGAGGAAGAAAATGTAAATAAACATTGTACATCATTGCATGAGTCCTAAACATTTTTTTTCTGTTTTGTGACAAACGTGGTTCTTGTAGCGTAGCTCCTTTAATTAATGTAAACAAATCTGGATAACATAAGTCAGACGAGTAAGCTAGAAGCTCCATAATTAACATGTCATACAGAGGAACACTTCACAGAAATACGAGAGGAAGAAAGCAGATTCACCGGAAGGGGATTTCTGCATTGTTAGTGGTATTTGTCTTCCTACTCGTAACAGTTTAACAGTTGCCGGTGCACTTAAAAAAAGTAGAAATTACTTTGGGGACCACTTGGATTGTTTGCCGGTTTCTTTTCCGTTTTCCCAAGTTGTATCTCAAAGCCTTTCAAGCTACAGCGAGTTTGCATGCATACGAGTGTGAAGTTCATTCTTGTCTGTCTAGACTCTGATTACGACCCTGTTTGTCTGCGTTTTTTTACCTTGACCTTGGACTTCCATGCAGCTGCCATTTGTAAGATTTGTCCATTCTCCAGGCTGTGAAGACAACGACGAATTTATCTTTGCAAAGAGTAATCAATGAACTCATCAACATTATATCTAACACACAAAACACACAACACTGTCTAAACGGTAAAAACTGTTCAGGTTATCTGTAGTACACAAAGACCGTCTCTGTCTCGTCGCTACACAATTGAAACTAATAACAGAGGAATGTTTTAACAGGGTATGGGACTCTCTTATTCATTCCTCATGAAACGTTGCATTGTAAATGTGCAACATCAGACCGGAAGAAAATCTGATCCTGTGGCGATGAATTATTTTTGTCATGACATTAGCTGGATCTAATTAAATATTGTTGTAGTCTACTTACTAGAATTCAAATAAGAATAAAAACGCAGCATAAAATAATAAACAAAAAACATACTTAGAAAAACTGCAGATATTTTTGTATGTGTATTGTGTAATCATGACATTGTACATTTAAATCAGTGGGAGGGAAAGATAGATAGATTAAAGATAGGTTAAAAAAGAATGTAAGAAATGTATCTGTACTTTAATTTCAAATGTTTCTTTCCCCCAACCGTATATTTTGCTAATTCTCATTGCTTTGTTTGGTGATCTTAAACTAAACTACGTACACATGAGTACGCGATCCTAAACGTTAGTGGGTACATGGAAAATAATAATTAAAACGACTCTTAAAACTGCAATTGTGTGACTGAATATGTACACATTATTTTAGAACAGTGCGACAGAAACATGCATACAGATGAAAAACAATTCACAAAAGAGTAATGATCACACGCCATTAGTTTCATAATGAAAATAATACATGAAATAATGACAGAGCACACTAATACTTTTTTGCCCTGTGTAGGATGTTTTTATTCTGCTAGTAGTGCAGTTTTGCATTTTTATTTGCAATTACTATAGGTGTTTTTATTATTAGTTATTTTGATTTTTTTTTTTTTTTTTTTTTTTTGCTTCTGGAATTATTTTACAGCAAAGTCATTTGTGCGTATATTGTATAACACATGCATTTTTCCCTCGAAAGTGAATCCTTTCCTTCAAGTTAATGTCGATCAGGCGCTTTTATTGCAAGAAAATAACTAAAGAATAACTGAATTCATACGATTCCGATCATGTATAATTTGCTTATGCTACTTATATTCTGTAAAACTCTTTATGAATGTATGCACGTTTCCATGTACATATGTATGTTTATGTCTGTGTGTGTGTATGTATGCATGTATGTATTTATGTTGTTACAGTTGTGCAACCCTTTTAGATTGTAGATAATAAAGGTTAAAAAAAGTGCATACTGCTAAGTGTCCAGACATTTGTCGGCCGAAATGTAGAGGTTGTTTTCGTTCCCCTTAGGTTGAAGCCTTCCCCTTTAAGAATAGCTATCTCCAACTCTCTTAGCCAATGCCTGGGCCCCGAAAACCTTAGAAGCCAGGCGTGAAACTTGAGCCAGTAGTTGTTTAAAGGGATTATTCTTCCCACCCACAACCCAGTCTCTTCGGGATAGTTAGCATATCACGTGCCTGCGCTTTAATGAACTGGACACATGGATGTAGTCGTGCGCATGCGCGTGCGTAAAATGTAGTTGGAAATGAGGTATCAGTCTTGGAGTAGGCGACTTTTAAAAAGCATCGGCAGCCCGTGATATGACGACTTCGCTGGTCCTGCATCCACGCTGGGCGGACACCTTGATGTACGTGTATGAAAAAAGCCCGAATGAAAATAATCAGAATAAAAGCCAAATTATGGAAGGATTGAGCGGGAATTGCCCTGCGACTCATTGCAGGGAACTGATCTCACACCCCGCGCTGGGGCGGCATTCCGGCACCATAGCGACTCACCAGGGATCCGTGTACTCGGATATATCTTCCCCTGAAACAGGGCGACAGTGCCCCGCTCCACAGACGTCATCTAGCGCCTCTCTGAGTTACGGCTACCCCTTTGGAAACCCTTACTACGGTTGCAGATTGTCTCACTCGCACAACGTGAACTTGCAGCAGAAACCGTGTTCGTACCATCCCGCAGAAAAATATGCCGAGACGAGCAGCGCCTTGCCCACGGAGGAGCTCTCCAGCAGGGCAAAAGAGTTTGCTTTCTACCCGAGTTTTGCCAGCTCGTACCAGGCGGTTCCAGGATATCTAGACATGTCGGTGGTCCCCAGTATTAGTGCGCATCCCGAGCCACGTCACGATGCATTGATCCCCATGGAGGGCTATCAACACTGGGCTCTGTCGAATGGCTGGGATGGGCAGGTGTACTGTTCAAAGGAGCAAACACAGTCTTCTCATCTTTGGAAATCTCCTTTTCCAGGTATGTCTTGCCATAGTTGTGAAATCATTAAAGTATGAAAAATGCATATGTATTACAGGGATGATACGACTTCCTGTTGTGATAGGATGTACTTTTCCCCAACTGTAAACTGAACGTGCAAAGTATTCGCCTTAATTTAATATGTTATTCACGAAGAGTAATCAGTTGATAAGAGCTTTCATCTCATAACTCTACATAATGGATTATAATTGCGCATCCAGAAGGTCTGCATGAACCTGTCAGATGTGTACATTTTATACTGTTCTTTTTTGACATGTGACAGTCGGTAAATGTTCAGTTGGCTTTCCACAACAAGAATTTGAGCGAATCCTAAATTCAACAAGTTTCAGCAAGACAGAGTTTCGTTCGCCTAGAATTTACGTTTTATTTACAGCCTCTAACATAAAATAGTACAATGTTTGAGTTACGTATCTGGTTACAGAGGTTAGTCATATATTAACTCAAATATTATTGAGTCACAGGATTCTTTAGCTAGGAAAGTCACGCAATTTGAAACTGGGGTATGGCAATACTGTCTACCTTTGCTCCTCCCGTATGATAATACAGAAGATCCTTATTTGTACCAAGCATATAAATCTTTGTCAGCAATGATCGGGAGTGGTGCCCCGCAATCTGTTATGGACATTTTGCAAATGCCATGGAGCAGCATTTTTTTTTTCCTAAGAGCAGTTGACGTTCTGTAGTCAAATTATTGATTTTAGCTGTGAGCAAAATATTGCATATGATGCAAATACCAATTCAGTCATTCAGTATTGTTACTCAGCTGTGGCAAATCAAAATTGTCAATGCTGTTGGTAGTTCACTGTAATTTTAGATCTAAACTAAATAGACTGTCGCATTATTGTGGCTATAGTGAATACTTGTCACCACCAACACGCCCCTAACCCGTTTAGCAACCCTCCCCTCCCCCTAGAAGAGGTCACATACACAGGTAGCCATATATTCAAATAGCCACAAATAAGGATATAACAAAATATGCTTGCTTAATGCAAATGAAAATCATCTAGTGCTGTTTACATGCCCTAAACCAGTTCTTTACAGCTTCAAATATGTTTGGGGCCGTTAGACAATATGACAGAAGGGCAGTGGACATGCCACTTTCTAAAACATTATGTACCAGTTTATTGACACGGAAAATCCTACAACACATTTGAATGTGTCTGTACTTCAGCTGTCAGAGGAGCCTAATATCTTCACCTTATTTTACCTTTACTGTGCCACAGTGAGGTAGTGATTTTGGGAAAAGATTATTGCTGGGCGTTAATGCTCTTTCATAATATACATAATAATTAAGGTAGACGTGAATTTACATAACACTATACTGCATTAAAACTGACAAACACTTGTCTATGCTACCCACAATCCTGGCATTTTAGCTAGACTTTGTAATGAGTATGATTTGGTCTTCTCACGAACCCCATCCATCCAAACTTTACTCGAGAATGATTTATTGTCTGTATATCAGTGCTGGTTAAAACCATTTTCTATTAGGCTACTCCAATGCTAGGAGAAAAAAACAAACAAAAACAAACAGTAAATAACCTGACGCATCGTAAAATAGACCGAGAAAAATATCCACCATCCTTTATGAAATATATATATATATATATATATATATATATATATATATATATATATATATAAGTAGTTAATATTATTTTGTTATTTTTGTATTAGCTCACAAAAGTAACGTAGCTGCCTCTTTGTTCCTTTATGACAGTATTGCCCCCAGATATTTAAATCATTTGACGCAACAATTAAATACTTTATTAAATACGCAGGCTAACTAATTTTGGTATTTCCCCAAAGTGTCAGATTGAACCAAACTAACTTTATTAATCATTCATCACTGTCTCACCGGTCAAGTAATAATGTTTCCTTTTTTTTTTTCTTTCTTTTTTTTTTTTTTTTAGATGTTGTTCCGTTGCAGCCAGAAGTCAGCAGTTATCGTCGAGGGCGAAAAAAGCGTGTTCCCTACACCAAGATACAACTAAAGGAACTGGAAAAAGAGTATGCAGCAAGCAAGTTTATCACCAAAGACAAGAGACGACGCATCTCTGCGACAACCAACCTCTCAGAACGCCAAGTTACTATTTGGTTCCAGAACCGCAGAGTAAAGGAGAAAAAGTTTGTCAGTAAATCCAAGACTAATAATCACATGCATACTTGATGTATGTTTCGTACTTTTTTTCTCGCCAGCTTATATTCTTCCGTCCAGAAAGTCTGATATTTACCTCTGTTCAGAAATCATGAATGAAGAACATCCGGGCAGCCTCACGCCCAACCTGTCTTCTTTCAATTTATTTAATTTAAAACATGCACACAAAACCATAACCGCTCACTCTTTGGCTTTTTGGGCATATGATACAAAACTGTGAAAATACAGAAAAAAGAAAACATTTCAACTTCGTCCTTTTCTATGAATGTACATATATAAATAATAAATATTTAAAATTACACAAATATCAAAGAGACACATGGTTTACGTGCATCTGAAAATAAAAGGGGACGCGACCCTTCTGCATCTCTTCTTGAGTGCGTCAAAGCCAACCAGCCAGCAGAAAACATTCGATGGACTCAACACGAAAGGGAAGAGAAAAAATAATAATTCTATGGGACACTTTGGATGCATCAAGACTTGTATAGACTCTCGAAAGGCTGTAGCAAATGTTGAACTGGATCACGAATAGAACCGTCATTTGTTTTTCGTGGAAATGACAAAGATTTTGCTAGAATGAGCCTGCGAGACTTCTAAAGCTAAATGGTTCACTGTGGGATACATTGCTTTTTAATGTCGAGGGTAAACCAGGCTGCTAATGTTAACTGTACAGTTTAATGCTTCTATTATTTAATTTAGATTTCGCGTATGACAGGTCTGTAAAAAGGAATGTTTCAAGATCATTTGTATGTGTCCCTATTAGCAGTGAAGGATATGCCATGCAACTGGAATGATTGTAAGCATTTAAGAATCATTTAGTATTAAACATTAATGCACAACCTTTTTGTTTTTATATAGAAATATATATCGTAAAGCATTGGAGCTGTTCACACAACTTGTCTGTATCTCTTTTCGTGCAGTATGTGAACTGTATTGTGGTGTTCAATTCCTAAAGTACTGAATTGAGACATATTTCATAAATAAAAATGACAATGGAATTTGTTGAGTACATTCTGCTTGTAGTGAATCAATGCATTTCAACCATTAGTGACAGCGGTGGTCCATTTATGGCCGCTTCATAGATAGATGCGTATTTGTCTGTCCGTCTTTCAATGTATCTGTTTGATAAAGCTTGCAAGTGAGCTCTTATAAGAGATTAAATGTGTCATTTGGGTGAGAGTTTTTCGATAGGTGTAATGTCTGCGCATATTGCACATATAAATTTCATTCATCGATTGCAGTGCTCGGGGTTGCTTTAAATATATAGTGAAAAATATACACAACCTTCATATTAATGACAAGACAACTGATCAGACTAGACCGTCAATACCAACTTAGGTTTTAACATTTATATCGTCTATTTAGATACATACTTTCAATGCTACCAGTACAAAATTTAGAGCCGAGTATAATTTGAAACAAAATGCTCAAGCAACGGGCTTTCAGTAGGCCTTACATATTTTAATAATTCAAGCAGTGCACTTGCATGTAAAGATCTAGGAAAGTAGTATTTATTTACTTAAATATAGTGCTAATAATGTAATTCTTCGTTATAAGTATATATGCAGTATTGTCGTTAATTTAAGGACTCGATTTAAAAGTCTGCTGCATTTGTCGGTAATTTTACCACAATTTAACCAATGTTTTTGAACAATAAAGGCGAATTTTCAGTGAAATATCACTACGAATATGCCGCAGCGACATTCAGATACAGTATGATCTCCGCCGTTTCCTACTGGATCACAGTGATGTGAATCATGAAGATATAGTCGGAAGGATAACATTCATTTAATGCTTGAAGATTTTATTTTTTGCCAACTTATAATTAACTTTTAAATAATTATTAAATAAAAGAAACTGCCTGAAGCACTGTTAATGATGTAATTTCTTTTAAATGCTTTTTCTTATGACACGCCATTTAATTTTAATGGCAGTGTGTAGGCTACATTCAACGAATAAATTAAATACTGTCATTTTCCTGTTATAACAAATTTTCTAAAGACAGTGGTGTCCTGGACAGTTAATAACGATAACGGGCAGTTCTTACAAATAATCAAGAGAGTAGAATTAATCAAACGTGATTTAACTTAACAAATATTTGTTGTTGTTGTTGTTTTTTTTACAGATTTTAGTGTAGTAGAACTTCTAAGATCTAGAAAATGGGCTTGAAAAAATGTATAAATAAATAAATAAAGGTTCCTGCTTTTTTGTCACAGCTGTGTTTCGCAGTTGATCTTTACACGTGTGTGCGTGTGTATACATATACATATACATACATACACACACACACACATATATGTATATATATATATATATATATAT
>JAHKKF010535555.1:0-23143 GCA_019740295.1 Labeo calbasu | reverse complement strand
GTTTTACCGTTTACTGCACTTCGATATTCTTCACATTATTTCTCTATGGCGGATTATAAACCGGACGTCTAACACATTACCAGAAAACAGCTTACTTCTGCATTGAAAAATAAGGTGGATATTCGCCGTAGGGTTCAGCGCTGCAGACTGAAGAGCGTCACTGCTTTGTAAAAACAAACGGCAGCAGGACAGTCTAGATTTATGCTTTCAGTTCGAATAGAAATCTTATACAGTATTACAGTTTGTTGATCTAAAATGGTAATTGTGCATTAACAGCTATTAACCATGTCAGTATGCGAATGAGCAGTCTGAATTTATTTACACAGCTCATTATTTTGGTCATGCAGGCACATGTGTACCACTTACTACATACATTTGGTCAAAATTAAAATTGTGATTCTGATGTAACTAAGCATATTTACTGTAGGCTACAGTGTAACACAAGCATGTACAGGAGGATCTTAAGTAGATGAATGCAGTAGTACAACCTGGCATTCAGTATTGGCTGTTTTCCAATGGCTATAAATAACTCCGGAGAAATGTGATTGTTTGATTGATTGATTTACGAGGGTTTTAATTATGAGATGACACTGAATTCTTTCCAGACTGACACTTGTTTAAATGCTTTTATAATAATGCAGGATGCTTTGTTAATACTGTCTGATTGCGGAAGGAGGACTTTGATGTTCTGGTTGTTTCTCTGACTTCATCATCATGAGTTCGTCGCCTGTTTCACAGCTACTGCTGGTGTTTGTATCAGTTCTAACACTGAGTAAGGTTTTGCTTATCATCTATTTGATTATCAGTTAATGTAGCAAAGAAAATAAAAACAAGCAAATGTGTGTTTCTGAATTCAATCATATCTCTTTCTCTTTAACAGCCGGGGCACAAACAACAACTTCATTAACAACACCTGCATCAACAACACTAGAAGGTAATTATGGAGCACTGAATTAGAACCAGATCTGTGGTGTGAATTAAAAAAAAAAAACTTGAGAAGAACCTGACCATTCATTTATTCCTTCATATATATGTATATATAGAGATGTCAAGCCTCTTAAATTAGCTATGTAGGTGGCATCTGATCAAAGTTTAGGAGATTTTCTGAAATAACATTACATTTTTTTATTCATGCACATCCAACTTGTTTGCTGCTTTTGAGGTGGGATATGGTTAAGGTTTAGGTTAGGTTTAAGGATGGATTAAAGGATAAGGTGAGGTCACCAGTGTAACTATAGATGTAATTAAAGACATTACAGCTGTAATTACATGCAGGTACTTTTTAAAAATAAGTACAATGTAATGTATGTACACAATAAGTGTGTTGAAATAATTTTAATATAAAATGTAATATGGTATAAAACATTTGCAAATCCTTGTTTCCATCAGTGTTGCCAAGTCCACATGATTCCTGCGGAATTAGGCTACTTTAGCATTGTTGCTGTGTGTTGTTTTCGATGTCCGTGGGGAACCCCGACAAAATAAAAAAGAAAACGTGTATTTTATCCCCCGGAATGGGATTTTTTAACAGGGGATCCCCCCATGAAACACTAGTTTTGGGCTAGTTTTGAGCAGCAATTGGGTGAAAACCCTGGTTTCCATCCTGTTTTCAAGAGAATATTGTTACTTCCTGGAAAATTGGCACAAAAAATTGTAGTAAAAATTGAAGCTGATGTTGTGGAGGAACCTGTTGCTGTTTTTTCATACATCATAAAATACTCAGAGACACAATAATTCCTGTCGTGTTATGTGTGCCTGGTGTTTGGGAACACAATAATGTGATATATATATATATATATATTTTTTTAAGTTTAACAAGTAATTATATCACAATGTTTTCCCATTGTATTTAGGTAATGTCCAGGTGTTGAGAATGTCCATTCAAACATACCTCCTGCTCTCTGTCATTTTTCTGTTCACATGATCCATTAAGGCAAAATGTTTCCATCATAATTTATGCACACTTCTTCCTATTGGATAAAAAAAAAAAAAAAAAAAATTATATGCCTCAGTTGAGTGCTTACGGGGTGTGTGTGTGTGTGTACATTTATAGAATTATAGAAAACCACTCAAACTCCAAATATTGTCATCAGCACAAGATGGCAGCAGCCATTTCTGGGACTTAAGCATTCTTCACATAAACCCATTATAATAAATGTCATATTTAGCTGCCCTTCAGCAAGTATAGGAAATATACAAAAATTGGATATAGTTATCAAACACTAAATTTTAATTTAAATTTGATTAATAGGACAGTTTTTCCAGGACAGTTTGGGAAACCAGTGAAAATGAGATTCATATATAACAAATACTTACTTGCACAGTTTTAAGGCAGCTTCAGTCGCCTTTTTGGTAACTTCATGACTTAACTAGTTCACTCTTGAGGTCATGCATAAACTACAATATTGAAAGTAGTTATGTAGTGGTTTAATATTGTACTGTCACATCCATGTGTAACCAGAAGTCATCATCATTCTGCTGATAATTAGTTTCAAACATGAATTTCATAAATCAGTGTGAAATGCAAACACCATTAAACAGAAATGTGCATCGACTAAGTGGTTCACTCCGCTAAGCCGTTGGCACGGAATCCTTTCATGTTAGGGGGCACAGGTAGCCTAACAGTTAGAGAGTAAGACTTGTAACCCAAAAAGGTCACAGGTTCGAATCTCAGGTCTGGCAGGGATTGTAGGTGGGAGGAGTGAATTACCAACACTGTCCCTACTCTCAGTACCACGACTGATGTTCACTACTCACTGCTGTGTGTGTGCACTTGGATGGGTTAAATTCAGAGCACAGAATCTGTGTATGGGCCACCATACTCGGCCACACATCATGTCCTTTCCTTTCAAACAAAAATATATTTGTTCATTCTCTTGGCAGGGCAATCAGTGTTTTACCCGTACGGCCAGGCAGCAGGAGACACAAACAATCCTGCTGCTGGTTYTGGAAGTTCCCCGTTTGCAAAAACTTTGCATGTGTTCTTGTTCTTTTGTTGTGATTTTTGATTTTCAAATACAAAACAGTTATTTTTAAACAGTTTTAAACAGTAAAAATGTTTGAAAATTCTACTGTTTTTGCTGTACTTTGGATCAAACAAATCCAGGTGAGACTTCTTAAAAAAAACATTAAAAATCTTAGTTTTTATCGTGGGGTAGAGCAAAACATATAATGATGACAGAGATGTACAGTTAAGCATTCTTCAAAGGACTGTTGTGTCATTGAAAACTTCCATTTTAAAATGCTTCTTTTCTGAAAAATGACGTATGAATAGTCAAGTAAAGTTAAGCTACTTGCTTTTGCTAACAATATATAAGTTCTTCTTTAGTTTACTATAAGAAAATAAAATCTGTAAAAGTTTCCCAGCAAAAATCATTTTACTTTAACTCACCAAGCATGGCAGTATTAATGCATAGTTTCACCAATTGGCCACCAGACGTCACCATCGTCCCACTATTAATCACAGCCAGATTCATTACACATTATGTAAACAAGCAAAACTCATGGATCAGTTTGACATGTAAATGTAAAATCCTTTTTTTTTTTTATCATTCTCTTGGCAGCACCACCAATTTTCTACCCATTCGGCTGGGCAGCAGGAGACACAAACAATCCTGCTGTTCTTTCTGGACACTCCCCTGTAATTCAACTGTTGAGTCCATTTCTGTTCTTTGGTCGCACATACCAGCAGATTTATGTAAGAATTTGACTTCATCTTGATTCTGAGTCCAGTTTTGAGTGGTGGATGCATAAAAATTCATCTGTGATCTTTGATTTTGACAGAATTTCTCATGTTTCAGGTGAATAATTATGGACACCTTACATTCAACCAGCCTTTAGAACCAGATTTACCCTACTCATTTCCCGCTAATAGAAGCCGGGATATAATTGCTGGTCTCTGGACAGCCATTGACAACAGTGTGAGAGGTGTTGTTTCATATAATCAGTACACCAGTGGAAATGTTCTCACACGCGCCACTCAGGATATAAACACACATTTCCCAAATCTGAACTTCACTGCCTCTTGGGTCTTTGTTGCAACATGGGATAACGTCACTCACTTCTCTTTAGGCACTGTAAGTTTGAAATTCTTCTGAAATGTGTCTGTTTTCACTTTAAATTTAATTCCATTCAGATTTTAAATACTTTATTGGCATTAATATATTAATACACAAAGAGAGTGACTCGGAAAATAATAAACTGAAACAATAATTATGGCAATGAGGTCACACAGTAAAGGTTCTACAAATAATAACAATATTCAATAATATGAAAACACTAATGAGTGTTTTTTCCATCTTTGCAGCAAATATCGTTTCAAGTGGTTTTAATTTCAGGCAGTAATTATTCCTTTATTCTGATGAATTATGGTGACATTGGTGTAACCATAGATTCAGTGCAGGTAAAAGAAACTTGTTTCCTAAATCAGAACAAAATGTTACGATTCACTACTGTGTAACAGTATATGTACAGTATATATAGCTGACTATTTGTATGAATAATGTTTTTACACACTTTCAGGCTGGTTATGACACAATAAACTCCACACACTACTTTGTGATTCCTGAATCAACCAGCGGCTTCTCCATCTCAAACCTCAGGAACACCAGTAATGTCAATGTAACAGGACGATGGGCCTTCAGGGTGGACGGTAGACCCACACTCAATATTTTTAAAGATAAAATTATCTTTCTAAAAATAGTTTTACAAACCAATGTTTTGATAAAATTCTCATGACTCCTTGTAATATTTTATTATGTTAATGCATATGTTTAAAACATGTCATGCAGTAACTTTTAGTTTGTCAGTCAACTTTGAGCTCATCGATACCAGTAAAAGAGAAACTTTTACCAGATGCTCATTAAAATGGCTTTCTTTCCAAGAAAAAAGGATCAAAAGTATTAATGATTCTCCCTGCACTGACAAGAGACAAGATCTTTAACAGAAAATACATTGACACAGAAACAAAAACTGCATTTGTCGAGTTCATGAGGTATTTAATAGTGCTTTTATTTGTGTTTATTTATTCAGAATTCACCACATCAACCAGCACAGTCTCAACAGGTAAAATACTGCGAATCAGAGTAAATCTCTTTATTCAGAGGCTCCAAACTGAGCAAAAATATACAGTTCGGTGCAGATGCTGATATTTATGTGGATAAAAGTAAAATAGCATTTTATATCATAAATATTAGCTCTATGTCTCCCAATAATATGAATTAGCAAGATGATAGTTTTATAATTAAAGCTGTGTAGTTTTTGTTGTATTGAGTAAAGCATATAATGATGATGACTGAGAGATTAAATAATTAAACATTCTTCTAAGCAGTGTCATATTTGAAACATACGTTTTAACTTGATTTTTTCTGTAAAATATATGGATAATGAAGAAAAGATGCTTTAGTCCAGTAAATGTTAATCTTGCACTTTTGTACAATTATACTAAAATGAATTTCACTTGCTGAAAAGTATGAACTATCGTCAGAGGTCAAAAGGCATGTAGTAGCTTTTGTAATTCATTGCTTCTATTCTTTAACAGCCACTGCACAAACAATATCTGCATCAACATCTCCTTCAACAACATCTGCAACAACAACACTGGAAGGTAATTATAATATAAAATAATAGTCTGATTTTCATTTTATTTATTTATTTATTTTTATTTAAAGAGTTTATCACATCTTTAGCCACAACCATATCACTTTTTAGCCCAGAATGCACAACATACCAAACACCATATTGTCAGCTAATAATGCTTATTAGTGATGGAAGACTCATAATATGTGTGTGCAACATTTTTTATGTATCTCAAAAAATTTTTAGAATTTAAATTCAGCATGAAACAGACACAGTCTGATAGTCTTTTCTTCCCTGTTGTGAAACAGCTTCTCGAAGAAGCAAAAATGTAGGGCAGGACTAGTTGATTGGTTGTGCTCTCATGCCAATAAACACATGATAGGATAAGAGATGTCAATGCAAGAGGAGGGGAAGGTTATTTTGATTAGATTAAGATTTGAGTAAGATTATAAGGGCACATGTGTTTAGAAAAAGATACATTTTTATATTGAATACCTCAATTTTGATTTCATTGTAATATTAATGCTGTTTTGTAATGGGCATTACAACAACAACTGCAGCAACAACAATTGCTAAACAAATAACAGGTGATTACACACCTTTGAATTAATGATACATTCACCACGATGTTTTACTGTAAAGCGAAACTGCTGTATAGAGAGAAACCACCACGTCAATCGAAAATTAGTATCTTCCATGTTATTCAACCATTTCAAAGCTTTACGGTCTGTTTCAATTTCAATATCCCGACCCAGTAAATAATACTTCAATGAATCAAGGGCTCATTTCAAAGCTAAACATTCCTTTTCCACCACCGAATACCTAGTTTCCCGTGAAAGTAATTTCCAACTCAAATACACTGGATGTCTCTCCCCATTTTCGTCCTGCATCAGGACCGCTCCCAACCCTACATCCGACATGTCAGTCTGGAGAACAACAGCTCTCTCAAAATCAGGGCTTTTCAGAGTTAGTTGTTCACTCAATATTCCTTTTGAGGAATATTACTCCTTAAACGCCATTTCGGCAGATGCTTTCCACTGCACTACATTCAGATTAGATTTTTTATTAGATCAGTTAATGTCGCTGCTATGGTGGAAAAATGGGGAATGATTTTACGATACCAACCAATTTTGGCTTGGGGGGGGCCCTGCGTAAGCCGAACGGAAGCATCCGGAAATCATCAACCCCCTCAGTGTACGGAACGCAGTCGATTCTCGCGATGCTGGATCTAATGGAACCTGCCAATAACCTTTACGTAGATCGATGGTACCGATAACCTTAGATTTACCAAGTTTCTCAATTAAATCATCGATGCGCGGCATAGGATACGAGTCAAACTGGGACACGGAATTTAAATAAAGGAAATCAATGCAAAACCGCAGAGTATTATCCTTCTTGGGCACTAACACCACCGGATTACACCACTCGCTCATAGGCGGCTCCACTATACCCATCTGCTGCATAGATTTTACCTCATCCTCAAAAGCTGTTGCCAAACGTTCAGGGATACGGTAATTCAATCGCTTCGGCTGTACATTCTCTTTGAGCACTATCTTGTGCATTATAAGATTTGTCCAATCTGGCTGACTCCTAAACAAAGTCGGATCACATAATCGCTCATTTCGGACTCGCCATTCAATAGAAAGATGATTGAGATCTAAAGATAATGGTGGTTGACTACGAGGTAGGTATTGTTCTTCCACCTCCTCCTCATCCTCTACCAGCCTAATCAAGTTAACAACTGCGTTTGAGGATACCATTCCTTCAGGAGGTTAACATGTAATACCCTATGCGAGTGCAACTTTCCTGGGGTAGCTGTCTCATATGTCGTTGGACCTAACTTCTTGGTTACCTAAAAATGGCCCTTGCCATTTACCTAGAAGTTTACTTTCCGACATAGGAAGCATTAGCAATACTTTTTGGATGGGCTCAAACGATCGCAGCTTAGCATTCCTGTCATACCACGTCTTTTGTTTTTTCTGCGCTTCCCTCACGTGTGCAGCTTCCAATTCAGTCATCTGCTGTAACTTTTGACGCATGGTGATCACACAATCAGTTACATTAATTTTAGGAGCTTCCGATGATTCCCCCTCCCACCAGGCTTTCAAAAGGGATAATGGTCCCTGCACTTTGTGCCCATATACCAACTTGAAAGTCGAGAATCCTGTGGACGCCTGTGGCATTTCCCTATACGCAAACATGAGGTAAGGTAACCACTGATCCCAGTTGGTCCCGCCTCATTCACAAATTTTCACAGCATCTGCACTAGCATTTGATTCAAGCTCTCTACCAGCCCGTCCATTTCGGGATGGTAGGGAGTGGTCTTTAACCCTTTAATTCCCAGTAACTGGTACACTTGTTGTAAGCACTAAGAAGTAAAGTAAAGGAACATCAATAACAGCTAGAGGAACTAAGGGTGCTTTACGCAATTTCCGCTATATTGACACTCGGGGCAAGCTTTGCAGAAAACAGAAATGTCTTTGGACATACCTAGCCAATAAAAATACCTGCTTATCCTAGAGTGTGTTCTTCATCTTCCCAAATGTCCCACCCAGGGGACAGAATGACCTATAGTCATCACAACATTACGTACACTAGCTGGTAAAACAACTCGTAAGTTTTCACCAACCTTGCGATACAACAGATCATTGTGTACACAGAAAAATCTTCCCTGGTACCCCATAACAGTTAAACCTCTATGTGCTGCCTCCACAACTTGTGAATACAATTTTGATATTTCAGCATCCTCTTTTTGTAACTGTATCAAGTCACCAGGAATCAAAAACTGTCCAAAAAAAAAAAATAAAAAAAAACACCACTCACAAGTTTCTTAGATTCATTCATTGCAAAACCCTGACCTACAGTCGCTTTGAAGTTTTTCCATCTCTTTTTTTCTTCTGGATTTTTTTTTTTTTTTTTTTAACTTGATTTGATTTTTTAAGCTAGATCTACCTCACGAACATCATTAAATGATAACAGATCAGTCATAACAGGAAAATCATGACCCAAGATTACTGGATGTGGCAAACCCTGTGCAAGTCCCACCCTCATCGAATAGACCTGATCCCCTTGACTAGAGTGATGTCACCACACATTAAAGAGCTGCAAAATTTGAAAGCTTCACTGTCTTGTCTTTCGGTGACATTGTCAGTGTACTCTTTGCTCCGCAGTGTATCTCTTACTGATGTGTGGCGTGAGAGAGCCATGGCTTGTCGGAAGTAACGAGGGTCTTTGCGAAGGGTGGAAAGGTTATTAAAGAATCTGCATTTATGTATGAAGTAATTGCCCAAAATCACAATATTATTAAGTCAGGTATCACATACAGTACTGTGCAAAATTTTAGGCCACTAGTATTTTTACCAGCTAAAAAATGGTTTAAAGTAAGTTATTTCTATCCTTTGCTGTATTGTGTCAGTAAAAAATATCGGTTTACATTTCCAAACATTCTGTTTGCCATTAATTGTATAGATGTTTCAAGTAACCTACCTGCAAAGCTACCTAAAAAACTATGCACAAGTGCACATAGGGCAAAAGCTGCTTTAAACCCAAAGGATGGTCACATCAAATGCTTATTTATTTTAGTTAATAGAAGGTCTTTGATAAAGAAATTCTATTTATGACATTGTTTTTGACAGCATCCTCATTTTATGTGCATCTATAATTTTATTAACTGCCTAAAACTTTTAACAGTACTGTAGCTTTGTAAGTATAGGTCGCTTAAAGCATCTTGGAGATGTAGCCACAGTTCTTCTGGATTTAGTCTGTCTCTGTTTTTTCTGTTTCTTAAGACAGACTGGACTGAATGATGGAGAGATCACATCTCTGTTTGCACAAGGAGTCTGACAACAGCCTGTGCTCCATACAAAAATCTCACTGGATTATTAGAATTAATGGCAAAATGACCTAAGACCTAAGACTTTTGCACAGTACTGTATATTCCAGAAGTTTACATTTTTATTTGATGTTGATATGATATTTGTTCAGGGAAAGTACCTACATTCACCTGGTGAACATTTATTTCTGTTGTATCCTCATTCTGTGCATGCTTGGTGGTTTCAGCTGCTGTTACTTGTTTACTCCTATGAATACAGCAATGTCACTCTGTTTTCCATTTTACAGTTCAGAACTTAAGCTTAAGAAAACAATTTCATGGAAAGGGGGCTCATAATTTTGCTGAAAGTAAATGGTTTGAAGGATTTATTTCTTACAAACACGCAGATTTTTGCTTCACAAGATGGACTGTAGATTACGTGTGGATTATTGTAATGTTTTTATTCAGCTGTTTGGACTCTCATTCTGACGGCACCCATTCACTGCAGAGGATCCATTGGTGAGCAAGTGATCTCAACATTTCTTCCAGTTTACTTAAAGTGTCACGTAAGTTCACTATAATCTGCTATAATCTTAAAAGCTAAAGGTCAGATGAAAAATGAAGATTACAACATTACAACATACTCTCTTCCATTCCAGCAGATGCTTCCTCATAAACACAGGTCTGGGACACTTTTAAAACTAATGCAATGTTCCTGCTAACACACAGTAGGTATTAGAGCCTGTTAGAAGCTGTCTGAGGTAAGTCAAATCTTTCTCTATATTGTTAAGATACATAGGCTTTATTCTAGATTTTTATTTTAGTTTTACTAATGGAATGGATTGAAATGAACATAATGGCCATTTTTATTTTTAAAATTTTATATAATACATATATATATATATATATATATATATATATATATATATAATTTTTTTTTTCTCGCTTTGAATAAGTGTGCATCTTTGAATCTCAGTGCATGATTCTTCCTGCTTTATTCTGTCTGTAAAATCACTGAAGCATCTGGACATTTAAATTTATGGCTTAATAAAAATAATATTGTTTGACTATAAGTCAAGTTGCCCTTATCACTATAGCACATTGTACAGAATATAGAAGAATAAATGATGTAAACTTGCGGGGTTTTTTTTCCAGCTCTAAGACAGTAGTTTTGTGACTTTTGCTGACTTTTTAAACTATTTTTGTATGCTGGTTACTGTATCTATCAACTACAAATTTTGTAAGGCAAAATGCAATCAGTCTTTTGGTCACACCGTACAAACAGTAACTGGAATGGGGTTGTTAAATCCATGTTATTCAGCTAATATTTGTAGTGCTAATAAATAAGAGTACTTTTTCTAAGCTTTTTTTTTTTTATTTAAGTCAGTTTAACTTTTCCTGTTACTGTGGTCATTCTGAATTCTTTCTGGTTTTAGTGCTGAGTGACGTGTTTGTGTTGGAATGTGAGAGGTGAGAGATTTTTGGCAGCACAGCAGTAATGCATCCATCCTGAGATGAATTATTATCATGCAAATGTACTACGCTGTTCTTACCTTCACACGTCTCATTAGAGAATCTACAACCCCATTCCTAAAAGTTGGGATGCTTTAAAAATGTCAGTAAAAACAGAATTCAATGATTTGCTAATTCATAAACACAAATTTTATTCACAATATAACATTGAAAACTTTAATTGTTTAAAGTAAGAAAATGTGGAATTAAGGGAAAAAATAAAGTTATTTTGAATTTGATGGCTGCAACACATCTCAAAAATTTGGGATGGGGTCAACAGAAAAAAAAAACAGCTGAAGGAACATTTTGTAACTAAACTGGTTAACTGGCAACAGGGTAGTAACATGATTGTATGACTTAGAGAGGCAGAGGTTCACCAAACTGTGTCTAATGGAACAATTTCCAAATTAATCATTGAATTCTGTTTTTATTTACATTTTACACAGTGTCCCAACTTTTTGGGATTGAGGTTGTAAAAAAATATATATTTTCTTTAGTACTGATGAACACTAATCAGTGACCTGAATATGTGATCACATGTGAACACACGTGAAAATGTGGACTAAAGGCATAAATGCCTTTTTAAATATATATTTAAAAGATGTATACGTGTATATGTTCTAGGGAAGTATCTGTATTTTTTAAAGTTTCATCTTCATTGTTTGCATGCTCTGTGGTTTCAGCTCTTGTTTCCTTGAATACAGCTGCTGAATTCTGTTTTCCATTCAGTAGCTTTAGCTAAAATGTTTTTTAACAACCATTTTCTCTGCTTAAATCTCTTCTTATAATGAGAACAAATTAGAATGTTTGTTTTACAGTACATACAATTTTGTTTCAAGAAAAAAAATGGCCACAGAAAAATTCACATATATGCACAAGATTAAATATTTTTAGAATCATCGTCAACAGTCTTTTAAAAGTGAATGATAATAGCAATATACTACATTTTATTTAATTAATTAAATTTATATTTTGATATTATTTTTTAAATTAATGTAATTATTTAATTAAATTAAAACAATAAAATAGTTTGTTGTACTGGAAACAGATATACTGTACTGTACATAAACATGGTCACATTTAACAAACAATTTAATGTGTATAAAGTATTCTGTATCTTGTTTAAATGTTAAACAGTATTCATTGAACATCATTTTCAGACCGTAAAAAACTTCTCTGTCTTTTCTGTCTTTCTGCCTTTGAATGAATGAATACAAACACAAACTATAAATGACTACAAATACAAACACACACGTTTCCGAAGTTACTGTGTTATTATAATGTTTTTACTGCATGTACCCCTTTTTAATTTATTCAAATTTGAGAAATTAGAAATGTCAGAATTACTTATTAATTACAGCAAAACAGTGTGATGGAAGAAAAAAATATATATTTTAATCAACATTTCTGAAAATTTAATTTAATATGTCATTATATGAAATTTAGAACTGTATTAATTCCACTGAAGTTGTGACCACTTAAAAACAGATGTATAACTGACAGCATATGTTTCTCTATTCCAGGAGATATTTCCTCATAAATACCGGGACACATTTAAAACCAGTGAAACTTCCTGCTAAACCACATTTGGTACAAGAGCAGTTTAGAAGAAACGGTCTAAGGTAAGCAAAATCTTTCTATTTATTGTAAATCTAACTATATTCTTAAATTGGATAATTTATCCTTACCTGGTGAACAGACTGAAAAAAATGAGATGACACATAAAGCAAAGTTCCTTTTAATTAGCACCTACACGTACGCATCATAACTGTGTTCTATTGTAATATATTGTAAAATGTAATTCATTACTGTGATGCAAAGCTGAATTTTTTTTTTTAGCATTATTACTCCAGTCTTCAGTGTCACATAATCTGATATGTTGAATTATTATCAATGTTGAAAACAGTTGTACTGTTTAATATTTTTGTAGAAACTATGATACATTTTTTCCAGGATTTATTATATACATATATATATATATATATATATATATACACACACACACATTTCTTTGTAATATTATAAATATATCTACTGTTACTTTTGATCATTTAAATGTGTCCTTGTTGGATAAAATGATAATTTCACCCTACAATTAGCAGAACATGTAGTTTTACAAAACAATCACTCAAAGTTGGCATTTGCTGTTATGAAGGATATTATTACAGTGTCCACCAGATCCTCAGAACTCAAGCGGATGGATTATTTGACTGATGGAATGAAAAGTGACACTTCATACACTTCATATTGAATTAAAGCTTGTATAAAGTTCATGATTGTGGATATACATAAATTCTGAGCTGAAAGATATTTATTGCACATTTTAAAGTAACTTTAGAAAAGGTTGTGTACAGCTTTTTGAAGTCATGAAGTGTATGTTACTTTACACATTGTGGTGCAAATTAAGATGCACATTTACAACTGTACATACAGTAGTGTACAGTGTTTAATAAAGATTGATCTGTTTTTGAATGGCTGTAAATGACTTGAAATTATCTGATTTCTAAAAATGGTGTTTATTCATAGATATTCTATAGTGGAGTTAACTGCATGTATAATAATGACTGATGCATTAATGCTCTCCTATGACAGAAGAAGGACTCCTACATTCTAGCTTAACTTTGACTTCATCATCATGAGACTGTCTCTGGTTTCACAACATCTGCTGGTGTTCATATCAGTCCTGTCACTCAGTAAGGCTTTGATTACTGTTTGGATTTCAGCGTTAATGTGTTTTTAAAATGCACGCATTTCTGATTTTTTTTTTTTTTTTTAATTATCTCTTTCTCTTTAACAGCCAGAGCACAAACAACAACACCTACAACACCAACATCTGGTAATGTTTGGCAAACATGTGCTTGAGTTTATAGTTTGTAGGTTTATTTTATAGCAACTCACCCAAGTTATGTAGGTGCCATTTTATCGTAGTTTTGGAAACTTGCTGAAATGCTGTATCACAATATCTAATGAGAATCTAATGTCAAAAAAAAAACATGTTGTATGGAGCTAATCAGATGGAGATGGAGATAATCCAAGCTGTGGATTATCCCACTTACCACTGTCATATTGCCAGCAATGGCAAGTTAAACAAGCACAAAATGTAAAACTAGTATTCTGCCTACTTTAAATTAGACAGAGATCAAGTAGAACAGTAAGATTGCATTGATTCTGGAAAAAGAATATACAAGTGTATAATATGAATAGTAATTTCAGTTTATTTTTATTGGAATTATTTGTACTATTTATTTTTTGTATTGATTTTTCATTTATTCATTTATTTGTGTGTGTGTGTGTTTTCACAGACCCCTGCCACAGCTACACTGTGTTGGATGATCCTTGGAGATCCCCAGACAATCGATATTCCTCCCAACTAATGTGTGATGCTGATCGCAGCAGCTGGGCCGGCTGGTATCGTCTCTTCATTTATGGTCAGAGTGCTCAGATGCCAGAAACGTGTGTTGATTGGAAAAGTTGTGGCACTTATATTCCGATGTGGCTGAACGGAAGACATCCAACAGTTGAGGATGGAGTGGTGACCCGTAGTGTCTGCGGTAGCCACATGTATGGCTGCTGCTTATTCCCATCCAAACCCATTAGAGTCAAAGCCTGTCCAGCAGGTTATTATGTCTATGAGTTTGTGAGGCCAGTTTCCTGTTTGTCCTATTGTGCAGGTAAGGATATTTTGCATTCACCCATCTATGTGTTACATCTATGAGTTTGTCAGACCATCTGTCTGTTTTTGGTTTACTGTGGAGGTAAATACGGTAACATGACTTTTGTACAGATGTCAATGATATTTGTATCTGTTTATTAATTCATATTCATTAAATTGTTTGTTCAATAATTAGTAACATTAGCATGAACGATCCTACCGTCACTTCAGAGACTAATCCCAACCCTAACAAAGAACAAGAAACACTAAAAACAGAGAACAATACATGAGCAGAACAGTGACTGTTACATATAACAACTGACAAAGCACAAGGGAAACACAAGGGTTATATCCACCTTTTTCCTGAGCAACTGATGAGCGCTGCCATAATGCACTCTAACTTCCGTTTGGATGGTCTCGTGTTCCAGTCTCCATAGAAATCCATGTTAACATGGGGTAAAAAGATTGGCTGAACTAACTGAACTCAAACTTTTTAAATATAACTAAATCTAAAAATGTAAGCAGGGTTAATATAAAATATAAAGCATCTTTTCGTTATGAAGCGGTTGTATTATATAAATATTATACAAGGGATTAATCATCAAAAAAATAACTTAAAAAAAACATTATATAGTTTAAGGGCTTTTTATTTTTAAGTTTTAAGGATTTGAAGACGATCATTAAATCTTTATAGAAAAGTAAGAAAGTGACCCTTCGCTGGGAGTTTGATTGCCATGTGATCTAAACAATCATAATCTGCCATTTTGTCCAACAAACAAACCAGACAGGAGAGTTAGTATATTAACATCAGTGGAGTTTAACTTGAAAATGGTGTATTCTGATGTTCATTTCTGTTTATTTTGTGCTGTAACTAATAGCAAGAGATCGGTTCACTTGCCACTTGAATTGAGGCACTAGAGTGATGTCACCACACATTAAAGAGCTACAAAACATTTTTTATTGTTTGGATTTCTTAAAAAAAAAAAAAAAAAAAAAAATTTGAAAGCTTCACTGTCTTGTCTTTCGGCAAACAAATAAGTGCAAATGCATTTGCTATTTAAACAACGTGGCGCAGGACGTGAAAATGATAACTGCGTCGGACTGAAACTAGCAATAAATACTGCGCCTGGCGCCGCATTGTGCCGAGTACATGGTTGGGTCCCATGTCTGCTTTACAAAAGGTGCACTTTTGTAAAGCCAAATTAAATCTGAAGTATTGACCCTGCGTTTACAAAGTGAACGTGCAAAGGCCAAACGCCCTTTACAAAAAAAATCATGGTCCTGCTACTAATTAGATTCAAACATTGGCTACATAAATCTATGTGAAATATAAACACCAGTAAACAGAAATGTTTTTTTTTGTTCATTCACCTTACAGGACAAGGAATACTCTACTCATTCGGCTCAACAGTGGGAGACACAAACAATCCTGCTGCTGATGATGGAAGCTCCTCTGCTATTCAGCTGTTGAGTCCATTTCTTTTCTTTGGTCGCACATACCAGCAGATTTATGTAAGAATTTGATTCCATCTTCATAGGTCTAAATGAGAGTAGTGAATGCTTAATAAAGTGATCTGTGATTTTGACAATATTTTTCATGTTTCAGGTGAATAATAATGGACATCTCACATTCAACGAGCCTTCATCAGCATTTATTCCCTACTCATTTCCCACTAATAGAAGCCAAGATATAATTGCTGGTCTCTGGACAAACCTTGACAACAGTGTGAAAGGTGTTGTTTCATATAATCAGTACACCAGTGGAACTGTTCTCACACGCGCCACTCAGGATATAAACACACATTTCCCAAATCTGACCTTCACCGCTTCTTGGGTCTTTGTTGCAACGTGGAATAAAGTGGCTTACTACAGTTTCACCAATACAGTAAGTTTAAAATTCTTCTGAAATGTATACTTTACTGAATACATTAAACAAAGAAAATAATGAATTAAAAAAGTAAAAATAAGGTAGGTCAGTCAGTAATGCTCATACAAATAATATTCAGTCATACAAAATGTATTTTTATATTAAAGAAATCAGAACAATGAACACTAAGTTTAAAGTGATTATATTTTTTTAATTTTTGCAGGAAACATCATTTCAGGTGGTTTTAATTTCAGGCAGTAACTATTCATTTATTCTGATGAATTATGGTGACATTGCCTTAACTGGACATCCTGTGCAGGTAAAAGAAACTTGCTTTCTGTAGTGAGAGCAAATTGTTACTATTCACTCTTGTACAAAAGTATACAAACTCTATAAATACTGTTTATATGAACTATGTTTTTACACACTTTCAGGCTGGTTATGACACAATAAACTCCACACACTACTTTGTGATTCCTGAATCAGTTAACGGGAGCTTCATCTCAAACCTCAGGAACTCCAGTAATGTCAATGTTCCCGGTCGATGGGCCTTCCGGGTGGACAGTGGACCAAGAAACAGCATCTTGAAAAGTACAAGTTTTATCTATAGATATATATTTGATAAATTTCATATGTGTTTGTATCAGTGTCAACAAATACAAATGTGTATTTTAGGTGTATGTGTGTGTGTTTTTTTTTTCTTTAGACAATGTCGTTGGAATTCAAGTGAGACTTTCCTCATTTACAAACCTAACACAGAGTGGAAACATTGAATTTGTTTTACAAGAAGTACGTCACGCTTATCATAATATAATTATAGAAAATGCAGTGCTAATAACTGAGTCAAGGAAAGTTTGATTTGTTTGTCCATGTTTGTTTCAGATAAAACAGGAGCTGGTCAAATACGGTCTGCCAAACAGCATCGAGCTGAAATTAAGAAAACTGCAAAAGATAAAGCCGTAATTTAATTCAAAGCAAAACCAGTTTGTTTAGCATCTGACGCAAATATCCCTGATGACGAATGATGTAAAAGCTTCAGTTATTAATTAAGGTGGTTTCTTTTAAAGGATTACCAAGGACACAAACCAGCATAAAAGTATCGTAGAAGAGGTCTGTTAGAAATCTTTACTGATCCTCCTTTTTTCTTTGCCCATCAATAATCTTAAGATAACAGATCTTTAGTGAAAGTAAAACTGTTTGTCTCATTCACCTTTATTTGGACCATAACGTATAAGGATACAAACACTTGACTAGTATAATGTACAGAATACTTTAAATGCAATGTACGTTGCTTTGAATAAAAGCATCTGTCAAATTCATATATTTCATCTCGTTGCCTGAGTCTTCCTGCTTTTGTCTGTCTGTAAGATCAATGAAGCATATGGGCATCTAAATTTGTGACTTAATAAAATAATGTTGTTTAACTGTAAGTCATTTCTATAAACTTGTGCTGTTTATCAGCTCTAACAAGACAATAGTGTCATGAATCAGCACAGTTTATTTGAGTGTTGATTTAGTTCAGTTTAATAACTGTATGTAAGTTAATTAATTATAAAACAAATTCAGCTATAAGCAGTTCTGCAGAAGGCAGCAATGTGGTTATTTATCTCAAATCAGTTTAATATTGTAAAATTAGTCAATTATGCAACAGATTCAGCCATAAAGCAGCTTTACACAATGACTACAGTGTTATTATTCAGCTCAGTTCAGTTCAAGTTTGGTTCATCCAACATGTCAGTGTCAGTGCCATCAAAAGTAATGCACAATGAATATCAAGTGTCTTTTAAAGCCCAAGGCAATGGTGTCAAAGAACACAAACTGTACCATGTGACAAAAATGCAGAAAAATACCTGAAACCAGACTCAGTCGTGGGACCAGTCCATAGAGTGAGTTTCCAGTACACAAATGTAAAGTATTTACTGACTTTTTAAACTATTTTTGTATGCAATCACAAATTTCTGTAAGGCAAAACACAATCAGTCTTTCTTTCAGAGCTCACTTGAGAAATGTACAAACATTCAGATTGTTCCTAGTGGATTTTATTCCAGACCTTTTCAATTGAAATAAATTCAAATTTTGGCAGTTGTTTTGTCTGTGTTTGTTCCTATCTGTGCTCTTTCTCAACTCTGGCTTTAGTTTAGTAGATGTGTATAAATGTTCTGAGGAAGTGTCTACAATTACTTCATGGATCCTCATTCTTTGCACGTTTGGTGGTTTAATTTACTCTTTCCTTGTAGCTGCCTCATTCTGATTTTTATTCAGTAACTTAAGCTAAAATGTTATTCTAACAACTATTTTTTTCTGCTCGTTTCTCTGCTCATAAGGAGAACAGACTGTTTTGGCCAGAAAAGAGTCAAGGGGATTGTGACGTCTTGAATTATTGTTGATTTACAGACTACAGTACATACAATACTGTCAAAGCAAAATAGACATACATAAACAACATGTACACATTTAACATTTATATACTGTATATATGTACTGTATGTTTGTGTTAACATTTTCAGAACATGGAAACTTAGATTTTTGTAATTTCCTCACATACAGCACTCAATGGCTTTAGATGAATTAAAATATAGCACACATGATGTACGGATTTAAACTTATAACTCACGACTGCTTAAAAACAAACGTAAAACTAACAGCATATTTTTCTTCTTTCCAGCAGATGTTTCCTCATAGAGGCAGGTCTGGGACATAGTGAAACCAGTGAAACTTCCTGCTAAATCGCAGTAGGTCCAAGAGCAGTTTAGAAGGTAAGCAAGACTGAGATTTATCCTTAACCGTGGAATGGACTGAATAAAAACAATGGCTATATTTGATTAATTTTTGAAGGTTAAATGTTGAGATGACACAATGTAATAAGCAAAATTCCAGTCAAGTAGCTTATTGTTTAGGGTTATATAAAAATGCAATACGCTAAAAGGCATCAGTGATCAACAAATATTTAACTTATATACTGTCACTTTCAATCATTCATTATCACAGTCTCCACCAGATCCTCAGAGTTCAAGTGAATGGATCTTTTGACTGATGTGAAGAAAAGTTAGTTAAATTATAATAATTGAAAAAATATATATATTTTTGAACTGCAATATTTTTTTTTTCTTTATACTGAGTTTATCATGTACATGACTGTAAGTTCTTTGTAAACTATTTGAGCTGTTTAAGCTTGTAAACACATGAACATTGCGGCAATATTAGGTTCATCTGTGTTAATGTAATGTTTATAATGCAGTGTTAATCGACTTAGCCTTCTATCCTTGTAGAATACTACGGTATGAGTTATTTGAAGCACTTGACTGATGTTTTTAAGTGAATTTGCACTTGTTATTTAAAAACATGTCTTTAAATGTTCTCTTGGTTCACGCACACATTGCAAAACTATCACACACATGCTGCTGTGGTCAAATTTATTCATCACACAGACAGATTTTTCTGTAGCATGTGTGACATACAGTACATGTCACGCTGTACAGCCCTGCTTGGTATCATAATGTTGGTATTAAGAGGTGCATTAATTCAAGAAGGACAGGTGTGAAATGAACAGCCCACCAATAGTTCAGTGTTTGATTCTGAATGTTAGCTGTTTTTGAATGGCTGTGAACTTTATTAAAAGCGATTCTATAGTGACATTGGTGTGACTGCATTTATAATGATGAATGATGCTTTAATGCTCTCTGATTACAGAAGAAGGACTCCTAACCTACATTCTGGTTTTTCTTGAATCATCATGAGACTGTCTCTGCTTTCACAACATCTGTTGGTGTTCATATCAGTCCTGTTACTCAGTAAGGCTTTGTTCCTGTTAGATTAAAAAAAAAAAAACAACAACATTGAATTCAATCATCTCTTTTCACGGCAGAAACAACAACTGCATTAACAACACCTGCGACAATACTACGTGCCTCTACATACATTTCTGCGACCATAAATTACGTGCCTTACTGCACGTTTCGCGTCAGTTTCAAAGTGAAATGTCCAGAGAGTGGCACTAAAACACGTTTAATACATGACCTTGGTATGTTTTTATTACGTTGGTATAGGCACGTATTGCTGCATTTTTGTTATGCTGCTTGAGGTACGTATTGCAGCTATTAAGAATTCAAATATTCGGGGCCTGTCGCTAAAAGGTTAATGCTCTGTCTTATTGGAAATATACCCTACACTAAACCCAACCCTAAACCTAACCGATAGTGTTAACAAATGCAAAACTGATTAAAAACATTTTGTTATGCAGCTGTGATATTTTTACTTCCTCACTCAGATTTGAGTTGTTTTGTCAAACCATAGTTTCACAGGGTTCGAACCGGAGCCTTTCATCACCCAAGGGCAATGCCGTATCGCGCGAGCTACCAAGCAAACTGGCTGTGTTGGAAAACTCATGTATATGAAGCTGTACACTTGATGACAACGTTCAAAAATATCAATTTTCAAATCGCGCAAGATGTTAAAATTGTTTTAAAAACCATAATATAATATTAAGCAGTAGTAATCGTCTGAAAATTGGGCTTTATTAATCAAAACTCTGCGTGTAAATCATACTATGTGTGAAAAGGAATAAAAGTTTTACTGGAAACTGCAGTGATTCGTACATTATAGGTAAGTTTTTTCAGATTTGCAGAAATGTATATAGAGGCACATATTTCCAATGAGCCTAAGTTGACCAGATCTGTGGTGTGAATTGAACAAATCCTAGAAGAACGTCTGCCACATTTTTTTTTTTTTTTTTTTTGCATCATAGAAATGTTTTATAATTTAATGTCAGCATGAAACAGTTGCAATAGTCTTCTTTTCCTTATTGTGGTTGTTGTTGGGCCTCATGACAGTAAACAAGCCACCGGGGTGTCACACCCCTGTGGACTGTTTCGTTGGTTTTTCCCTATGTGTCCTTAATTGGTCTTTCCTGTTCCGTTTCTTATTATGACGTCATTGTTTAATCGCTTACACCTGTCCTTGTCTCATTAGCCTGGTTATATAAGTTTGATTCAGTTCCTTGTTCCTTGTCAGTTCTTAATGTTAGTTTTCGTTGTGTGATGCCTGACACAGGGAATAGACGAGATGTTGCCGCAAGAGGGAGATATTTTAATTACAAATTATGAGAGCACATAAATTAATTCATTCATTCATTCTGTGCATGGATAAATTGTTTATAATAAATACTGCAATGTTCCATAAAAATAAACAAGAATCTTAAATTTTCATTTCCTTACAAAACTGATTTTTATGCTCTTTTGTTCTTTAATAGGCATCACAACAAAGCAACAACAAAGTCACTGACAGGTAATTACAGACCTTTAACAAATGGTATTCATCTCCATAAAGGATGGAGACGAGTCTGCTTACAAACAGGAGGTTGAGCAACTGTCTGTCTGGTGCAGTCTTAATAACCTGGAGCTAAACACTCTCAAAACAGTGGAGATGATCGAAGGCTTCAGTAGGAACATGTGCACATATGCACATTCACAGTTCCGTCTATGGGCATTTTTCTGTATGTTTTTATTACTACTGTTATTTATAATTTATTGTATATTTTCTTTAATATTAGTGTTTTATTACCTTAACTTATGTATGTCTGCACTATGTTTGTACTTTCTGTAGTACTAGAAGCTCCTAACACCAAGACAAATTCCTTGTATGTGTTAACACACTTGGTAATAAAGCTCTTTCGGATTTTGATTTAGGTAGCTGTTATCACACTGATGTATGTTCAAGTGTTTGTTTTTCTAAGAAGTTTGGCTTTAGTTGGTATTTGATGCTATAAAAACATGGTGTGGAGTCATGATTGACAGCCGTGTTACGAATGTGGGAATTTGGCGAAAATTTTGGCAGCATTTTTCTACAGTACATCTTTTTGCAGTCTGTGGTTAAAAAACAAAACAAAACAAAACTGTAAGCTCCTTAAATCTAGCGTTTTGCTAGACTACTTTAAATCAGATGTGGAGATAAAGTTAAGGTAAGATTACATTTATTTGATATTTGAAATTATTAAGAAAATGTATGATATGAATAGTAATTTCATATTATTTTTATTTTCAATTCATTAAATGTATTTTTCTAATTGATTGTTTGTTTGTTTTTTATGTTTTCACAGACCCCTGCTACAAATACACTGTGCTGGATGATTCTTGGAGATCCCCAGACTATCGATATCCCTATATAACCCAATATAGGTGTGGTAATAGTGTCAACTGGGTCGGCTGGTATCGTCTCTTTATTAATGGACAGAGCGCTCAGATGCCAGACACATGTATTAATCATCTTAGTTGTGGCACTGGTGCCACATAAAAATCCGTCATTTAGTATAGACAGTGTTGGGGAGTAACTAGTTACATGTAACGGAATTATGTAATTTAATTACAAAATCAATGTATTTGTAATTACAGTTGCTGAGAAAAAAAAGTAATTAAATTACAGTTACTTTTGAAAAATGTGATTACAAAGGGGATTACATCAGATTTTTTTCACACACCCACCCCACTTACAGATTCAATTGACTTCTTTCATAAATTGCATTGACTGCTCTAAAATGAGACACCAATGTTTCAGGAGTTTAGGACACATGCTTATTCGATAACCGTTTTATTTCCTATTTGGGTTTATGCATAAACTTTATTTTTTAAGATTGTTTTTTCCGAGGCATTGTTAGATGCTAGTGTTTTCTGTCATAACTATGCAAACATTTGATTTTAAACCCAGTATCATAGCTATTAAACTATTTCTT
>JAHKKF010535553.1:0-12300 GCA_019740295.1 Labeo calbasu | reverse complement strand
CTTTTGTGTACATAGAAAAAGTCTTAGATCTTTGAGTTCAGCTAATGAAAAATGGGGGCAAAAACAAAAGTGTTGCGTTTATAATTTTGGTCAGTGTATGTATGTATATATATATATATATATCACTATATTTCTTCAGAACGCAATAACTCTGAATGGATGACAACAGAGAAAGATAAGTTACTGTGACAACAGACAAAAAGATATATGCATTCAATTAAATTTCAAGCATTGAAGAGTCTTCTATGTTAAACCAACTAGTACAATATGAAACTAAAAAATTGCAAATGAGAAAAATGTTGCTTACAAATAACTTTTTGTTTCAGAATGCAATGCTTTTTAAAGACTGACAACAGAGAAAGATTAAGTTACGGCATCCACCAGTATAGGTTAAATAATACTGAACAGAAGTACTGTACCTTGAACCAGGCAATTCCTGATTAAACACAGACAGACCTGTAGAACACACATCATGACAAGAAAAGTAAGTTTATGACAGAAAGCTGCACTCTGTTGGCCTGTTACCATTTAACTAGATGATATTATCCGGACATGAGTTAGTAGATTTTACTCTTCTCCTCTAAATCTAATAGCAAAACATTCATAATTTAAAAGCACTGCCTGCAAAAACATCACCTGATGTCTCAGAAGGGCCTGAGACGAGGTTGAAAACAGCTCTCCAATGGTTGTGCAAATTGAAAATTTTATTTCCCAAAGCCACAGTAGATTCTTCAGTTTGAACAGTTTATTGGGCCGCCTGTGGATGCAACGCCGCCATCTCCAGAAGAACTGAGCGCAACAGAACAGGAGGAAACGATGCAATCTTGTTAAACAAAATAGCGAAAGGCTGTACATGCACTCCAATAGAATCTAAACAAATTAAGTGCAAACAATTCCACTCGAGAATGTATTTTGGTAACAAGTGCTCTGCTTTTTTCAGTGTAAATGGAGAGAGTGTAATTTGACATGGTATAATTTAAGTTCACGGCCGCAGTAACGGGCGTATCGCTAATTAATGGAGCCGCGCGCAACTCACGGGCGTTTCTACCTCGAGTTGCAAGCTTTTTTTGAAAGCGTGTGTATGCCGAAGCAAACCGGATTCTTCATTCTGCGATTACGATGCATCTTCCTCTTCAAACAAATCTCGCTCCTTTAAACTTCCTGCATTAAGAAACATTAACATATGGGCCGTGTTTTAAAATTCAGTTCGCCGTCTATTACAGACGCATTTTCTAAATGCATGAATTTATTTGGTGAAGGCTGTCGCCCTTGGGGATTGCACAGTAAACATTTGGAACTCATTATTGCTTTGCGTACAGTAAAGGAGCACCCAACTTTTGTCTCTTCCACTTTCCTGTAATTCCCACCACGGCTGTCACGGCAATCGTTCGGCTCGGGTCGCCACCGCAGACCTTGGAACACGAGAGGCCATTCGGAGCGAAGTCGCTCGTGTGTACAAACCGCAGCGCTTCAGACTTTAATGATTCTCAGTCTATAGCCAGAAAGCTTTAAATTATGCAAGACATGAAAATGTTGAGTTTCCCACTGACATTATGCTAAATGTTCCTGCAGAGTTCAGACAGACAAGACAGCAAAATGCTTGACGTTTACCATCACGTTTGATGCTTAGAAACACAGCACAGATATGTTCACATGGGAACCTGAGAGAATAGACATCAATCTTAAAATACTTTTTCCTACGACAGTTTGAAATGCAGAGATAAGTATATACACAGGAGTGTATATATGCAGTTTAGCGGTGAATTCAAGTTAACTGGGATATTTTTCCAAGTCATATCTTGTTTTACTTTGAATTCAGATCAGATTACGGCTTTGAAGCTGGAAAACATTTGCTTGACAGTCAAAATTGACAATTCCAAGACATCAGACAGTAGAACCATTTTTATTAAGACTTTTGCATGTACTGATAAATGTTGTTAAATTAAGTATACTTACTATTAGTGCTAGGAGGAAAGTAGTTTAACTTGACATGTTATCAAATTAAGCCAACATGCAAGTAAAATGCTTATATGGATGAATAAGACAATTCATCATGCTAGACAATGAAAAATATGATTTTTACCAATTTAAAATAACATTACTAAATGGAATGGACAAATATAATCATTGACCATGCTTTAGATGCTTTACAACAGTAGCTTAATATGTACTTATTTAACAGTGTGAAGTATACACTACGCTGCCTACAAAAAAAAAAAAGCTTTAATAAAACAAAAATTGCATTAAAAAAAAAAATCTTAAAAAAAGTTATCTTCAAAGAAAAAGCAGTTATATTTTTAATTGTAGTTTTAAAAATAAATAAAAACTTTTGAAAGAAAAATAAGTTATATTTCTAATTTTAGTTTTAAATATAAATAAAACATTTGTGTAAAATGTCTAACTTTTTGAAAGACAAGGCAGTTATATTTTAAAATTTTAGTTTTAAAAACAAATATTTTTGGTAAAAATGTCTAACTTTTTGAAAGACAAGGCAGTCATAATTAAAAATTAGAATTTTAAAAATAAATATTTTTGTAAAAATGTCTAACTTTTTGAAATACAAGGCAGTTATATTTTAAAATTTTAGTTTTAAAAATAAATATTTTTGATAAAAATGTCTAAACTTTGGAAAGAAAAAGCAGTTATATTTCGAATTTTAATTTTAAAAATAAATAACATTTTGTGTAAAAATGTCTAACTTTTTGAAAGACAAGGCAGTTTTATTTCAAAATTTGAGTTTTTAAAAAACTATTTTTGTAAAAATATCTAACTTTTTGAAAGACAAGGCAGTTATATTTTAAAATTTTAGTTTTAAAAATAAATATTTTTTGTAGAAATGTATAAACTTTTGAAAGAAAAGGCAGTTACATTTCTCATTTTAAATTTAAAAATAAATAAAATTGTGTGTAAAACTGTCTAGCTTTTTGAAAGACAAAGCAGTTATATTTCAAAACTTTAGTTTTAAAAATAAACATTTTTAGTGTAAAAATGTCTAATTTTTTTGAAAGAAAATGTAGTTATAGTTCTCATTTTAGTTTTAAAAGTAAATACAGTTTTGTGTAAAAATATCTAATCTTTTGCAAAAAAGCAGTTATATTTCAAAATGTTAGTTTTACAAATAAATACTATCTTTGTAAAAAATATCTTATCTTTTGAAAGAAAAAGCAGTTATATTTCTAATTTTCCCTGTATTTCAAAATTTTAAAAATAAATACAAATTTTGTGCAAAAATGTCTAACTTTTTGAAAGACAAGGCATTTATTTTAAAAATTTAGTTTAAAAAAACATTTTTTGTAAAAATGTCTAACCTTTTGAAAGAAAAAGCAGTTATATTTCTAATTGTAAAAATATTGTGCAAAAATGTCTAACTTTTTGAAAGACAAGGCAGTTAAATTTCAAAATGTTAGTTGTAAAAATACATTTTTGTAAAAATGTCTAACCTTTTAAAAGAAAAAGCAATAATATTTCTAATTTTGGTTTTAAAAATGAATACAATTTTGTGTAACAATGTATAATCTTTTGAAAGAAAAAGCAGTTATATTTGTGTAAAAATGTCTAACCTTTTGAAAGAGCAGTAATATTTCGAATTTTAGTTTTAAAAATAAATACAATTTTGTGTAAAAATGTCTAACCTTTTAAAAGACAAAGTTATATTTAAAAATTTTAGTTTATAGTTGTGTGTAAAAATGCCTAATCTTTTGAAAGGCAAAGCAGTTTATACAGTATATATAATGGAATATACATAATGGACCAGAAAAGAGATGCCAAAAGTCATGGATGATATTACACGCTGTTTATCCTGGAAACTGAAGTCAGGCACAATACTTGATTTTTTTTTTTTTTTTTTTTTTTTTTTTTTGAGGTTGTGGATAAAATAAAGATGATCAGTGTACACTTTACAAGAAAACACTATTTCAGTTTTTCTACTTAAAATGTTAAGATTTAATTCAATGTCACTTGCTATTTCTTTGTAATTGTTTATGAAGTGTACTAGCAATTTCTGTGAAAACGTTTTTTCAGTGTGGGATGTAAAACTCCGCACAACAGCATTCTCTTTCTTCCATGATAATAAGATGCAGTGAAAACAAAGGAGCAGTATGCTAGTATGATATTTCAAAAACAGCTTCTGTCATATACTGCAGATTTTGGCAAATCCAGTTATTTTGTGATTACAGAACATTTGCACTATGCACTCCCACTGTACATACAACAGCATATAATGCAGCAAAAGCAGTATGCTAGTATGCTACTGGAATCATAGTTGTAGTTTTCAATCAAGTGTCCTGAACACTTCCATTGGTCAATTAAAATCATCTTAAGTGGCAACCGATGGCCTATCGGAACTTCATACACTTGCGATTTCATGCCAGGCTGATAAACGCTGATGCTGATTTCAAGTATACACAGCCCATATTTATTCTCCACCGGGATGCGATTATTTCTTCATATAACGCAAAGAAAGAGAGGAAGGTAAACAAGTGCCACCGCTCCTGATTAAGTGGCGTTATTCGCCGTCAATGAATTCCTCTGAAATGTCTCTTTCTCTCTCCCTGGGTTTCTCCATCTCATCTCATCAGACACACAGAGAGCTCGTTCGACTAAATGATAGCCGCCTCTCTCGGCTGTTTAAACATACGGTAATGACACCCACCTCTCCATCACGCTGTCGGATGGGGCATTACCACTTGCGAGGAGTTCAGAGTTGTACGGCGCACCGAGGAAGCCACCGCTGACAAACCAATGAGCTCCAATGGAGCCATTACTCCATTTTAATCATAACGCTTAAGAGAAACAATGTGGGCATAAGACGCCGAGATGCGCGTCTTCGCAGATAGTTAAGAATGCATTTAGCAGTTACCCGTTCACTTCATTATTCAAATGCTGCACAGGTGTAAATTAGCACAAACGCGACAGAAGTGAACACTGGGGCCGGCAGAGGAGATCCTACCAAATTTTGGAAACGTTAAAACACGATACATTATGCATGGATACGCATTTCAAATAGTATTCTTCATTAGCGATATTTCATCCAGGTTGCAAATGTATGCATAAAAACTGAATATTGCAAGAACATTTTGCAAATAAATCTGTGTTCAAGAGAACAAAACCATCACTTCTACCAGGTAAACTGATGCAAAACAGAAGTTTCCATCCAGCTTTTTTATGCAATTTCACAAAATTTGCCAAAGTATGTGGATGGAAACCAAGCTATTGTTGTCACAACAAAGAGAAAATGAGAAATTGATCAAAATGAAGTGAGTTTGATTAAAACAAGAACAAATATGCCAACGTGATGATAAAAATTAACTCAATTCAAAGAGAAAGATAAGTTTTCATACCCTTTCGACAGATATTTGTACTTTTCAGGCAGAAGATTTTTTTCAATCGAATCTAGAATTTAAAAAATTAAAAAATAAATAACTTCTGGAAATAGTTACATTACATTTTCTTTTTTACTGTAGCTGTCTGCTATCAGTATTACTGTATTGCTGTATTACTGTATTACTATATTGCTATTACTGTAAAAAACTAAATAAACGAATTACTGTCTATAAAGTAACAGATCATTTTTCAGTAACAGTACATTTTCTGTTTTACTACAGATTTATATATATCTTCAAAAAAACAAACAAACAAACACACACATAATTTTCTTTAATCGAATCTAGCATTTAAAAAATAAAAACTTTTGGAAATCCAATTAAATAATGATAAATTTTCTGTTTTACTACAGATTTGTTTTAATAGAATCTAGCATTTAAAAAGTAAAACAAGATTTTTTTTCAATTAAATATTGAGCCAAAAAATGCATCTCGATTTAATGATGTTTAGATATTGGAAAAAATGTACTAAAATAAACTATTAAAACAAAAATAACAAATACATCATTTTTTAAAAAATAAATTAATTAATTACTGTCTGTAAAGTAACAGATCATTTTCCCGCAGAAAATTACCAGGACATTTTCTGTTTTACTACAGATTTTTTTTATGTCTTTAAAAAAAAAAAAATAAAAAAACACACACACACACACACACACAAGTTTGTTCGAAAATCGAATCTAGCATTTAAAAAATAAAAAATAAACTGTTTAATAAAAAATCCAATTAAATAATGAGTCAAAAAAATTACATTACATTTTCTGTTTTACTATAGAATCTAACATTTTAAAAAATATATAAATATATATTTTATTTCAATTACATAATGAGTCAAAAAATGCAGCACAATTTAATGATGTACAGTTACTGAACAACAAAAATAAATTATTACAAAAAAAGTAACTAAAATAAAATATTTTTAAAAAATAAATAAATGAAAAACTGTCCGTAAAGTAACAGATAATTTTCTAGCAGAAAATCTTAAAACAAAACAAAAACATACAAAAAAAAAAAAAAACATTCTGTTTTAATCGAATCTAGCCTTTAAAAATAACTTTTGGAAATCCAATTAAATAAGGAGTAAAAAAAAAAAAATTACATTATAATTTTTTCAATTAAATAAAGAGAAAAAAAGCATCTCGATTTAATTACGTTTAGATATTGGGGGAAAAAATAACTAAAATAAATTACTAAAACAAAAAAAACTAAAGTTAATTATTTTAAAAAGAAAATTAATAAATGAATTGCTGTCTGTAAAGTAACAGAATATTTTCCAGCAGAAAATTACCAGTACATTTTCTGTTTTACTATAGATTTTCTTTTTTTTTTAATTAAATCTAGCATTTAAAAAAATAAATAACTTTTGGAAATCCAATTAAATAATGAGTCAAAAAAAAAAACAAAAGGAGAAAAAAAGAAAAGAAAATATCACTTACAGAAAATTGAGTCAAGTGCATTGCATTGTGGGATGTACTGTAGTATACAGTGTGCTCTAGCATGCTGCACATGTTGGAAAATGTAGTATGTCATCCAGGCATTCCAGACAGTACATTCTGCACTTCTGGTTTGACTAGTATGCCATTTCGATCATAGCCAGTGTCTTCTCCTGTGGGAGAAAACAGACAAGCTCAACACATGTAAACAGAAACGAGCACTAAATGTTGCCTTGTTCTCTATTTCAGCAAGCATGCAAAGAATTTGGCAGAACTTTCTACAATGTACGGGCATGACGCTTTCCGTGGCGTTACGAACGACAACAGCTCATATCCTGATTTCAAGGATCAAACTTTGTTTCAAAAATCATTTAATCTTGTTAGACAAAAGAGACTAACAGGGTAAAGCCTGCTGCAAAAATGCATACTAGCAGAAACCTTCAATAGTGAGATGAACAAATTGCTACTCTGAATTTCCACAAGACAACAGCAAAAACAATGGTCTTTTCTGAATGAAAATGTTTCTGTGAAGACAGGCAAACAAAAGCGGATGGCAGTGACACTCGCTATGGCAGGGCTTTGTTTGCAGATCATGTCTATGTGTGAATGTGAGTGTGTGTGGGTGTTTGCATGCATTGCAGGTGTGTGTATATGTGCGTTTTGGAGTTGCAAATACCTTGTTAAGACATCAGCACCAAAATGTTTGTTTGTGAGGTTGGGAGGAGAGAATTTGTGGTCCAAGGGGGGCAGCTACAAGGGTGCATTGTCTCAGCTCGGCCCTGGAGACACACGTCTGTGAACGCCACAAAACGAGAAACACCATACAGATATTCAAAGGTGCAATAAATCACTTTTTAATGGCTCTAAAAGGAGTTGGAAATATGAGAAATATCTTATCAGGGAAATATGTAAATATCTTGTAGCTTCTGAAGGGCAGTAAGACATTCACATATTTCCCAGAAGACAAAATAATAGCAATTTACACAATCATCCAAAAGCTGGATCTCAACAACATACAGCCACCACTGGGAAGAGCTCAAGTGCGATAATATTCATACCTTGCATGCAACATGAGTCGCTCTGGATAAAAGTGTCTGCCGAATGCATAAACGTACTGCAAATGTAAGCTTCACTAGTCAGGACGAAGCAGGTACTCATGCACAACTATCAGAAAACGCACAAACAGCTGATCATTAATGAAGTCACACACCATCAGAAGAACCAATGGGATGGAAACATTCAAACTGCCTAATTAGAGTAAATTCCGTTCTTATTTTGCTTTGTGGAAAACATAGTAAAAAATAAACCCCAAAATGCTTAATAAACTATTTTTTTTATTCTGTAACACACAAACACGTACATATATAGGGGTAGAGATAAACAACCTGCAGATTTGAGTGACATATCGTATGCTTTTCACAGACATGTAACATGTAATACTCTGCATGTTCAGATATTATATAACAGGAGCTGAGAGCGTCAAGGAAGCTCCTCTGCCATGTAATAACATCTCTATCAGCTCTCCCGCGGGAGCAGGGGCCTGTCAGCGCTCGGCTCCGCAGAGACTCATCCTCACACAGGCACCTCGTTTGTTTAGTGTTAATCGACTCAAGTCGCATGCTGCTAAACATCATGACCTCACTCCTCAAACATCTCAGAGTCACCTGACCTCACAGAACACTGAATATACAGCACATTCGGCACAGTGATTTATCACCTTTGATTGCCTTGTACGTTACTGAGGAGAACTACAGCACTTCACTGCTGAAAGAGAGGTAGAGATAGTGAGAAAGACAGACAGGTAGGTAAACAGACAGTCGGATGGATAAAGAGATTGAAAAACATACAGATAGATAGAAAGACAGACAGACAGACAGATAGTGTAGACAGAGACAGATAGACAGTGTAGACAGCCAGACAGATAGATAGATAGAGTAGACAGCCAGACAGATAGAGTAGACAGACAGACAGATAGAGTAGACAGACAGACAGAGTAGACAGACAGATAGACAGAGAGATAGACAGAGATAGAGAGATTAACAGACAAGGATAGATAGATAGATAGATAGATAGATAGATAGATAGATAGATAGATAGATAGATAGATAGATAGATAGATAGATAGATAGTTAGACAAACAGACAGATAGTGTAGACAGACAGACAGAGAGATAGACAGAGATAGACAGATAGAAAGTGTACACAGAAGTCAGACAGAGATAGACAGAGAGATAGATATATAGATAGACAGATAGAGTAAACAGACAGAGTAGACAGACCGAGTAGAGAGAGAGATAGATAGATAGATAGATAGATAGATAGATAGATAGATAGATAGATAGATAGATAGATAGATAGATAGATAGATAGATAGAGTAGACAGACAGACAGGTAGACAGAGTAAACAGAGAGATAGAGTAGACAGACAGATAGAGTAGACAGACAGACAGATTGACAAATAAATAGAGTAAACAGACAGATAGAGTAGACAGACAGACCGAGTAGACAGATAGATAGACAGATAGACAGAGTAGACAGACAGACAGATAGACAGGTAGACAGAGTAAACAGAGAAATAGAGTAGACAGACAGATAGATTGACAAATAAATACAGTAAACAGACAGATAGAGTAGACAGACAGACAGATAGATAAACAGAGAGATAGAGTAGACAGTGTAGACAGACAGATAGACAGAGATAGAGAGATTGATAAACTGAGATAGACAAACAGACAGATAGACAGTGTAGACAGACAGAGAGAGAGATAGACAGAGATAGACAGAAAGTGTACACAGAGTAGTCAGAGATAGACAGAGATATAAATATATAGACAGATAGATAAACATACAGATAGAGTAGACAGACAGACAGACAGAGTAGACAGACAGATAGACACAGACAGACTGACAGATATATAGACAGACGTGTACATGTGTACTAGACAGACAGTAGACAGACAAATACAAAGAGCAGACAGACAAACAGACAGAAAAGACAGAGAGACAGATATATATAGAGAGATAGACAGAACACATAGGCACAATATACAGACAGATAGACAAATAGATATATAAACAGACAGACAGAGTAGACAGAAGAGACACTGTCTATATTTAGACAGATAAACAGAATATACAGATATACAGACAGGCAGAGTTGACAAATAGAGAAAACAGACTGTCTATATATAGACAGACAGACAGACAGAAAACAGATATGTAGACAGAATAGACAGGCAGATACAGATATAAAAATAGAGAGATACAGACAGACAGATATATAGAGAGAGACAGACAGACAGATAAATAAACAGACAGAGTAGACAGACAATTAGACATGGAAAACAGAAAGTTTACATAAAGGGGATATTTATATATTTATTTTTCCTTGTACACAAAAGGTGTTCTTAGCTTCATAAAATTATGACTGAACCACTGATGTCACATGGTCCATTTTAAAGATATCCTAAACAGATGGAATACATAGGCAGATATATAGACAGTAAACAGATACAGATATATAAACAGACAGACACAGAAAACAGAAAAATTTATATATACCAAACAGACAGACACTGTAGATAGATATACAGACAGAAACACATCTAAGAAAACAGAGAGACAGAAAAATACAGGTAATCCGACAGACTTACAGATAGACAGATAGATGGATAGATAGATAAATAAATAAGACAGAAAACTAACACTAAAGACATACAGACAGGTAGATAGAGTAGACAGGTAGACAGAGTAAACAGAGAGATAGATAGAGTAGACAGACAGAGTAGACAGACAGACAGATTGACAAATAAATAGAGTAAACAGACAGAGTAGACAAACAGACAGACAGATAAACAGAGAGATAGAGTATACAGTGTAGACAGACAGATAGACAGAGATAGAGAGATTGATAGACAGAGATAGATAGACAAACTGACAGCTAGACAGTGTAGACAGACAGACAGAGAGATAGACAGAGATAGACAGAGAAAACAGAGAGACAGAAAAATAAGAAAACAGGTAATCAGACAGACTTACAGATAGACAGATAGATGGATAGATAGATAAATAAAGAAGACAGAAAACTAACACTAAAGACAGACAGACAGGTAGAGAGGTAGACAGACAGTCATGCTGTGCTTTTTTATTTGACTAGCAGAAGCATCTTCACGCCCCGCCACCGTCCAGGGTCGTCCAACCTGTTGGAGGCGACAAAGCTGCACCCCTCCTCTCTTGTCCCCATCTGAACAAACGTGTCTTAAACTAAATGATCCCCATTGTGGAGCTGAATACAGTAGCAGGTGTTCGTTTCTCCCGCCCGCCTCCACCCTCTGCATGGTGAGCACATATCACGTGCAGATGCGCCCATCAAAGGGCAACTCGCGCTCCTCCAGCAGATAACGTGAAACCGAGATAACAGCTTACTGAGTTTGAAGACTGACTGTAGGTGCATTTCCTCACAGCTCTGAACAATGCGCGCTCGCTGAGGAAGTGTTTTTAGGTCACATATGGCCGGGCACCGCCGGCAGCCGCGCACACGTTTGTCTTGCGACAGGCGTTCATGAATTGACAAGAAAAACCGATAATGCCATAGCAGAGATGGAGGGAGAGAAAGGGGGGTGGAGGACGAAAAAAAAGGCAGTGATTGAATAACAGTAATTAAAGCGGTTATTCGTTCGGCGAGCACCTGCGTGAAGGATGATATTACTCCTTAATTCAGCTCAGTTTAACTTCCCTCAGCCGCTGCTTTTCAACTACACCTCATTAATCGCTGATTGGCATCGAGCTGTTTGCGGGAACAAAATGTTTACTCTCCTCAAACCTCTTCTCAAGGGCTAGTTTCATGTTTTTCTTTACCTTGCGCATTATTCAAACACTGGATATTTTTCCCTCTACGTTCTTACAGTTAGAAATGGTAAGAAAACAATTAAAGATTCCCATGTTTCACTTGAAACAAAGAGAGTGAGATGTTTAGTGGTGTTTCAGCTGTAACCAACGGTTTCTATAAGAGTCCATTGATTTTCAGCATGAAACTGAAGCTGGCTCATTTGTGAGAACAACTATGAACTCAAAATTTACGATTCTCAAAATTCTGAATTCCAAAAATAATGGCTGATCAAGCGTGCAGAAACCAAACAAGGCCATGCATTATTTTTCCACATCTCTTGTTTTCTCAAGAACAAGACTTATTTCATGCATTAGTTTTTTATAAAAATTCCATGCATTAGTTATTAGAAAATATTATTAGAAAATTTAAGAAACATATTAAAAAATTAAACATATTGGCAGATATATTGGCAAAACAAGACCAAAAAAATAAATGCATGACCTCTAAATAAATAAAAAAACAAATCTCACCAACATTCAAGAACTAAATATTAAAATATACTGACAAAACAAGACACAACTATTGCATTGCCTCTAAAAACATAACAATAAATCATTAAATATAAATAATATAAATAATAAATTTTTGCTACTAATTTA
>JAHKKF010535552.1:0-14759 GCA_019740295.1 Labeo calbasu | reverse complement strand
TGGATCTTTCTATCTATCAAAAAAAACTGAAAAATTTCTACTCGGCTGTTTTCAACATAATAATAACAATAACAAATGTTTTTTGAGCAGCAAATTGGAATATCAGAATGATTTCAGTGACATATGACACTGAAGACTGGAGTAATGATGCTGAAAATGTATCTTTGGTCACAGGAATCAATTAATCAGTCACTTTATTTTAAAAAACAATTCTCGCTATTAACTAGTTGCTTATTAGCATGCATATTGTTAACATATTAGCTGTTTATTAGTACTTATAAAGCACATATTAATGCCATATTGATCATATTTCAGATCCCTTAGTCACCCCATACCTAAACTTAACAACTAATTTACTAACTATTAATAAGCAGCAAATAAGGAGTTATTTGGTAAATGGTAAATATGTGTTCCCTATTCTGATGTGTTACCTAAATTACATTTTAAAATATATTCTAATAGAAAGCACTTATTTTAAATAGTAAGAACATTTAACAATATTACTGCTTTTGCTATATTTTGGATCAAATAAACGCACAGAATTCTTAAAAAAAAAAAAGAAAAAAAAACATTAAAAATCTTACTGTTCAAAAACTTTTGACTGGTAGTATATATAAAATGTAAGGTGTGTGAGTATATACACACACACACACACTGTGAATATCACTTTGTACATCACTATATCGTGGAACGTGACAGAAATCAAACATGCAAAACCGAAAAGTAATTTAGTTATTATAGGCGAAATGACATCAAGCTCAGTAATTTACACAGTCAAGAACAAGCACCACCTTACACTCATGGCTAAAGGAGCGCTATGCACTTTCAGTCAGAACTAATTGAGTGTATGCAAGATTCATCAGACTTTTTAATGAGACTTAGCATAGAGAGAGATTAAAAGCTAGTCTCCACTGGTGGTCTTCCATTCCACTGAGCATTCTAATTGGACGCAAAACGTAACGTCCAAACAGCGTGTTGAACCATGTCTTGCTGGGAAGAATCTCTGTCATATTTATCACTTATCCGGATAATAAGCATCAGAGCACTGAACTTTCACAGTGGATAAATGCAGAAGCACAAAATGACAATAAATCCTCCAAAACAATCTAGTTTCTTTGCACTTAATTGATAAAGACGGCTAAATGACTTCTGCACCCTTCCTAGCTCACTACATGCTTTTAGCGAAACTTAAATACAAGGTTAGAGTTATACGTTTTGCTATATAAGAACCTTCCACCTACTAAATTTATAAATTGAGTTTGCAGCAGGGCATTTTAGTAAGCAATCACTTCACAACAATGTTTATTTTTTCATGGCCACAGGACATAAAATGTCCTGTGGAGTGAAAAGTGTAAAAATTGCTACGTGGCAGCACTCTGCGATGCAATCAAACAGAAAACCTCTCTGTTTTGAACAAAGAGATTTTAAATAAATGAAAGATGCACTTGTTTTTACCAGCTTGATGGAGACCTTTCATGTCTGGATTTTTTCAGATTTTTTTTTTTTAGGTCACGGACATTAACAAACAACCCAACCTCCTCATGTTAATAGAATCGTGCCATTCATATATCAGACATGGATGGCTCAAAATGGCGTATGGTTCCAGCATCCAAATTAGCCGGAATAAATATACCAACTGTCAGTCAATTTCAAAATCTGACCTATAGGGAGCCTTAATCAACCTTTATTTTAAGATACCTATATGCCAGCCTAAAGTCATTTGCAGTTTCACATCTGTTGTTTGGCAGATTGTACTATATCACCCCAGTGAGATCTTAAACACACTGTACAACAACAACTGTCAGACTGTATACTGTACATTTTAGCTAAGACTTTGGTCACAGCCGACAGCATTGACCGGGCATTTAAAGTCAACAGACTGTGTCCATTCTGACATCTTAAATTGAAATGGTACTGTACCTTACAAACCAAAGCAAAATGCTGTGGTGGAAAATCTTTGCTTGAAAATACACACGCACACACATTATCAACTGCTGTTACTACTGATCCTTCATTCAGTTTTACCCTGTGTGCAAAGAAATACTTAATGATCCCCAAAATGTGTCTCTGACGACACAATCACGACAAAAAAAATGTGCAGTGAGCACAGGGCTGGGCAATAAAACATCAGCGATGAATATGGCAATATATTTTCCTCAATAAAACAATAACAAGAGTTAAAAAAAATGTTCGATATGACGTTTATGCGCCTAAAACAGAACAAAACCACGCTACTCAATAGACAGCGCAAGCTTACTTGAGCAGGTGCGTATACTCGCTGATAAGTCTCGATCATGTGAGCGCTAAACAGACCTGTGAGAATCAGTTTGAAGTGCTTCAATTTACCGAAGAACACAAATGACTTGCTGATTTAAAGTAGTTTAAAACCAGATGAGACAGCGCTGACAAACAGGAGAAACACTGTGTGCAACGATACAGTCAGAAGGCTTTTCAATCTACAAATCACCATCATTTACCATGGATTTACTGTAGTTACACTAAATGCACCATGGTATTGTAACAGACATATGGGGTATTCATATAGAATTTTGTTATATTATTAATGTAGACATGTATTAAATGTATTAAAGGAGTAATGGAATATAATTAAAGTGTTTTTTTTTTCATACAAATACCTAGAAACCATAGTTACATTTTTACCATGGTACTGAAGTGCTATACTGTATATGTGGTTTTAACTGGTTATCATGATCTAAATGTAAACTACAATGAAAGATCAATGGTTAATTTTAATAAAACTCAAACAGTCAGAATAATTCAATTTCACCATATAAAATGAGGTTGTTACAGTTTTTACAGATTATACTGTTTTCGATAATGAACATGAATTTATTCACTGCATCCTAACTCAAGCTACTACTCAGGGCTCTACAGTACGACCATTTCAGTAGAAAACTACTGCGTGAGACTATAAAATAGTATTTGGGAGCACCAGTGCGACTGACCCGATCAGCATATTTGTGTTTGCGCTGAGGGGAGCTTCAATAGTTTCTATGTGTTTTTGCAACGTTTAGTAATGTATCACAGACATATCTTTTCAAAGTGTAGAGAGAGTGTAAATAAGAGATTCATTGTGCAGTGTAGGGAGCTTCATTTATTATATTAGAAATTCATGTAATCGCTGTGAAGATGAGTGACAGCTTTTAATGATTTTTGTAAATGAGTATATTGATTTAATACAACAGCTAAACAAGAAGTTAATATTAAGTCACTTACATTGTCTGACTATAACACCATTGCCTGATTTTGTTCTATTTCGTCGTCAAAATTAGTTTGAAACAACTCACAACTGAGCCGCTGCGCATCTCCGTTCAAACACTGCAATGAACGTGCATTTTTAAACAAATCTAGTGAGTCAATGATTCAATTTTCCATTCATAAACAGTGACTTGCTTTATTCCTGAATTAATCAACCGTTTGAACAAATCAAATGAATGAATGATTCAGTAATTAAATCAGTGACTTGCCGCCACCTATTGGCAATTTTAGTTTCATTTTTAAAGTATCTTTTCAGTTATTTAAGTACTTTAATATTTGTAAATTCAAAATTTATATTTAAAGCATTAATCTCAGCATGAGTTTATGAATTTGATTGCACTCATGCCACCTCATTGAGCCTCATTAAACATAAAAAATACACCTACAAGACACTTTTGTGTTCTTCTGTGCCACCTCTGTAGTACAAATTCATTTTGTTAATACTGATTTTTATTTGATTGGTAACTTATTCTTATTCTACTTGTTGTTATTATGTTGCTTTAATTAGACATTTTGACAAGCCTAAAAAATATAATTTTTTACAAATTTGACATAAAAAATGACATACTTTTAATAAAGTTAGAAAAATGCCATTCTAAAGGTAAAAACAAAACGTCAAGGAGTGACATATCACCTTGTAATGGGAAGGCTAATTTTTGATCAGATTTTCTGATTATTGATTAGATGGTGCTCCTGAAATTTTGACTGTTCCTAAAGAAAAGTAAGCGTAGAGCCCTGCTACTACTGTCAAGTCAAGCTACTGTCAAATGTGCATTTGCAACACAAACTTGTTTCTTGATCTGAAACAATATCACTCATTAGAACATGGAGAAACTAAGAAATTAATTACTCTATTAAGATATGTATTTTGTTGATTCATGTTCTGGACACAATAAATCGTCGGGTTTCCACAAATTTTCAAAAATCTGACTTTAAACTTCAAAGAAATAAAGATTTGAAATTTATTGTGACAATTATTGATACCAACTGATATGAAACATTTATCCTAATCACTTTTTGGTCATATCACCCAGCCCTACCACTAGTGTTATTTACACATTTATAGAAGTCTCTAAAAATTAGCACGATAATGTTAAAGCAATGCAACGTGACGCATATCTCTGTAATGATCTGGTCACACCAATTCCCTGTCAATAACAGCATTCATCTTGAGAGTCTAGAAAGTCAAATAAATCAATAAGAAACAGTATATAAGGACTGTTCCTTGTTTAATGTTTTTGGAGAGTGTGTTGGCCAAATTATAAATCACAGGCTTGAGGTCCACACTAGCACTCCAAATGGAGATGAAAAACTGTATCTTTCTTTTGGCAAACTGATTTTGCCATTATTATCATCACCACTGCTCATTTCACCAGACATTTGACAAACCCAAAGGACACTGAAAATACGCTTGAGCAAGTTTTTTTTTAAACTGCTGTCTTCTCTGATTTCTTTTACTACACTGCCACAAGGCAAAATGTCTCAGTTCATGGTCTGTACAGGCTTTTCCATACTCGAGGGAATATTCCTATTGTCTGCATGTCACGACCTAAAAGTCAGAGTTAAAATGGAGACGAATGTAGCTTCTCACTGCCTTGCGTGATGGGAGGCTATGCTCAAAGGCTATGCTCAGAGTGTCCTTCCTGTGCCCACTATTAAATTACCACTACTAAACTAACCATTATTTCTCTTGAGCACACAGGCTACATGTGAAACAACCTAGGAGGGTGGGCAGACCAACACTCAGCTCCACAGAGCCCCTGGTGAGCTCTCAAGGCTGTGAAAATGCTCACTGAAGATTTTGTAAATCTAGCTGCAATGGGAAATTAATGAGGTAAATCCCAAGGGGTGCTCCGTCAAAAGTAACTCAGGCAACAACGCAACAGGCAACAGGAATCAAAAGAGGCCGTCCAACCAGCTGTGGGAACTGGTAGTCATCTTAAACAGCAAATGTTTGATGTTTTCAATTCAGCATGTGTAATTGTAAATAGTGACAATGTGGGTACGCTTGACTTCAAAGTCTTGTAAGATGCTGCTTTCCAAAAAAGTTAACACTAGGAATGTAAGGGGAGGCCATGAGCTGTTCGCCATCTGTAATAAGATGGCCGTCACAGGTGCACGTTAGCCGAGACGTTGCAGGGCTAATTCATCACTCTCAGTTTCTCCTGGCAACAGCTACATCTTTTACTCACTACTTATTTGTGCAAGATTCCCCTCTGGACATCTCTGACAGGTACCATGATATACAGTATTCCAAATCGCCACCTCTATTATAGAATTATCAGACTGTAGCTCAACTATTGGATAAGCTGACGGCCTACAATGTTTTTTTTTTTTTGTTTTTTTTTTAATATAGAAATTATATTTGCTTGCAGGCCAAAAATGCACACACAACACATATATATATATATTTTCTGTTTCTAAATATGAGCATAGAACACTCGTCATTATGCACTAACATATTAACTCAATCGTATATGATTGAATGGAGCTGACTATCAATTTATAATGTTTTTTATTTATGAGAACGTGAAAAAAATGCTTATCATTTTCTGATTTTCTATAAAGCAACCTTGCTTTCTTTAAAATTGCTAAATGTAATATATGAAAAAATACATTTAGAATAATAAATATTTCAGTCGCATCATAATCCATTACTGCTCTGGTGACAAAAAGACTGTTTTTATTTTAATCTTACCTAAACTGAAAATTGTGTCATTGGCATTTCTATTAAGATAAGCTGTCATTGGATGTTGTTTACTGATGATGTGATAGCATTTTTTCCTTGCAACACGTTGGGCACCTGCTGCTTTACTTGCATTCATGAAACGTGCCAATAATTCAACATCAACACCTCCCAAGGGTACAGCAGAGATAGAGAGGTTGCCAAATCTCAGAATATATCAAACAATGCATATATGAATCAAAATAATATCTAGCTCTGACACATGTGGCCTTCAAAAACGGAGAAGAATTGTTTTGAGAATTATTTTGAAAGTATGACGTACATAGATTTAACTTGAATACGTGGTCTCGTTACTGACTGGTCTTATGACTGACTTAATAATTTGCGTTAAAAAAAAAAAAAAAAAAAAGACAGATTTCCAGACTGATGAAAATAAAAACAGTCTGTCAAANGTATGACGTACATAGATTTAACTTGAATACGTGGTCTCGTTACTGACTGGTCTTATGACTGACTTAATAATTTGCGTTAAAAAAAAAAAAAAAAAAAAAGACAGATTTCCAGACTGATGAAAATAAAAACAGTCTGTCAAAGAAATCTGTCAAGACACAACACAAACCCTATAAGCTATTCTCGTCAAGATAAACAGCAGCTCCATGCCGTAAGTCCCTTGTTGTCAAAGCTGAATGTGAAAATGAAATGTGGGCGTATATTATTCTCAAGACATTAAACATAGCATAGACTTCTTATGTGCACAATTACGGAACTTCCCACACCTTGTCGTCGTAGTCTGCGTTTCCTGAGGCCGAAGATTCGCACTTTGGAGAAGATGTCGACCAGGTTCCCGTTGCAAAGCCCTTTATTCTTATTGGGGCTTTTTCTCCTTCTGTTGGTGGATGGTCGGTCTATATGCTGCTCCCGTGCCTGTCTCTTCTGGCGGATCAAACCGCTGGCAATCGCCGCTGCCATGTCTCAAAAACAGGGCTGTTGAACTCCTTACACACAAAGCACAGACAACAACAACAAACCGCCCGATCTGTCTCAATTAATGTCCCATTTTTGCGACTGTTTCTGTGCTCTGCCCTCTGAAACGCACGGATGCTGATCAAAGATATCCACACATCACGACTGGCGAAATAAGACACTGAATTAGCATAATGAATACAAAGGTGAAGTGTTACTCAACTGTCCGTATTTCACATGTTGTCCAATTTTCATCTCGAAGTCACGCGGCTCGCAGGTTACTTTTCATTCCTGATTTCACAACGCTTCTCGGAAAACGATTATCACATGAGTTGCCCAGCTCCTCCAAAAAACAGAATATGGAAATGCATTCACGGCACGCCTGAGAGAGTCTCTCTGATCCGTCACTTTCCCTCCTTTATTTCTGACCCGGTCCTGGTGAAATTCAGCACCCCGGGCAGCGACGTCCACTCCCGGAGTCTGAACAAACAAAGCGTTTTTCGTTCTGAGCTGTCAAGCGGAGAAACGCGACCACCTTCGTCTCCCAGGTGGAGCCCTGCGACTACACATATTCATTTGTCTCACATATTTACCAAGTTTAGCAGATATCCACGCTGGTTCCGTTCAAACGGCCGCTCATCTTGAGAATAACCGTCGTCGTAACGACGGCGACTTGAGGTAAGTTTGAACGAAGGTGTTTATTGTTGATAAGGGATCTCCTCAGACGATCACTCCCCATTCAGTCTCATGTTCTAGGTCGCGTTGTTATTCAATAACGATGTGCGTTTTTTCCTTTTCTAAAGCAGCATGTCTTCTGAGGGAGAAATGTAAGCAACGCTGAGCGGCTCCGGTGAGGATGACGTCTACCCGGTGTGACAGGAACGAACAAATAAATAAACTCAAATAAAAAAGTCTTTCCCCGAAGCGGGAGTACACAAACGTGCAGCATAAGTGCTAACGTTAGCCAGGAGAGAAAACGTATTCAAGAAATGCTCCTCTTCATCCTCCAGCTCCAGCTCATTTAGCGTCTCCAACCGTTTGGAGCGAGTGAGGCGCACGCGCTTCCCGCCTCAGTCTCATAGATCAACGGCATCAACAAGTCTTAACGACCACGCGCTTCCCGCCTCAGCCTCACAGATCATCAACAAGTCTTAACGACAAACTCCTCCTTTGCCATCGTTTCGAAGACGAGAAAAAAAACCCACCCTTCACGTAATGTCCGTTTACATTTGTCTTTTCTGTGTGCAGGAGCTGATAAGATTCAAACGCGCCGATGACAACATTTCGACATTTCAGAATATGATTTATCTAACAGAATTTGTCTAATAGCCCAGCTAGTTGACAGGCGCCAAACATTTTAATTACAAACATATCCAGATGCCAAAATTCATAATCATTCTAATTCAAATAACAGATTTGAGGTGCAGAAAAATACACATGTATTAACGATAATCAAGCACAGTCTTTTCTCTCTCTCTCTCTCTCTCTCTCTCTCTCGTTTTTCTTCCTTATGAAGACAGCCTGAGAATTGAATGTCTAAGAAATTAATTTCCCACAACTCCACCGACACGCCCCACGAGTGCAAAGTGAAGCAGAACTACATCACACCTCCGAGGTGCTATTGAGACCCCCGGTGCTTTAGACAAACACACCTATGTAACGCATTGTATGGATGAATGCCTGTTTTTGCTATAGGCCCACATTTATCTGTCGCCTGTTTCTTTAATCATATGGTAATGAGTGTTGCGATAAGGGCTGGGGTGCCAATTTAATATCATGCCCCAATAACACAGAGTATTTTCTCATTTAGATTAATATCACCAGAGAAACACAATCACAGAGGAGGAATTAAAAAAAAGAAAAACTCAAGAGGGCCATCTGCTGTTTGTCGCTGCAATGAAATATTCAGTCTTTCATCCCCCTGCTGTTTTTCAACCCCTTCCACCCAAATAGACTGGCTGTGTAACTCTGGACTGGTATTTCCAGACCAGTCACTGCTTGAGCAGATTAAAGACAGAATACAACAACATATATAGCACATGCAATTACAACTAATAATGTACACAATGCATGCATAGACTTTCACAAAAGACATTTGGCATTAAAATGGAAGAAATGACCTTATTAGCATACCCGAATAAATCATATGAGCACTGATACACCAGACTGCTAAAATAATGAGAGCTTAAGCTGACTGCATCATTGCCGGTGAAGCAGCCACTGCAGTTTGCGCAGCCGCCAGCAGCGGACACTGTCAGCTTAACTATGGCTCCATTTATTTACAATAGCACAGCCAGATCAGTAGGTTTCATGAATAAGCCATTAACATCAAGACATCTGTACTTCATTTACATTCAAATGTTAATATATTCAAAATGACTTTTTACAAGCACATTATGGTTGATGTGAAGCATTATATCATTTGTTAATGGCTCATTAATGCAAGTTATGAAAGCTGTTAGTAAGTGCAAAAATTACAGCCTAAACAGAGGTATTACAGTCTGACAACATTGTGCACAGTAAACAACAAGAGGTTATGCAAAATAAAAATAAGTTCAGTAATGATGACTGAGTCTGCGGTACAAACTACCAACAAAAAAAAAAAGCAAAAAGAACATGCCCGTGGCATATTTTGAACTCCTAACTGCTGAGCCTCAGTGCTGAAATGAATACAGAATTGGATCTTTCCCCTTCACAATTTTCATCTTCAGCTTATGGCAGGAAACTATACGCTTCAGAAGCATTACTCAGAATAAAAGGAAGCATTCAGATGGCAAATGGGCTATAGAGCAAATACCCGTGACGAAAAGACAGACCAAACAGGGAACAGGTATTTAAATTCTGAATCACACAAGTGATTGCTATATTTCTTTTACTAAACACACAGCTGCATTGTCATGAATATGAGAGTGCGCACATACCTACATGCTTTTTCCTTCTGAATGTATGAGACTCCATAGCAAACCCATTGCAGATTCAGCCGAGGTAACAGCGCATTTCCCTGCCTGGCTGTCAATGACACGGCCCCATTTATAGGCTCTATACTCACCGATAACATTATTAGTAAGATCTGCCCCAAACAATTGCTGTTCAGCCAGCTGAGGCGACCTCCTCAGAGGTTTCACAGACAAATTTTGAAATAACAATGCTCTACTTTAAACTTTTAATGGCGATGAGCTGAGCTGAACTATTTTGCTCAAGTTTACCTAGAGTTTAATGTGGAGGCGCCCATGCGAAGAGCACAGCTCAAAGATCATAAGAGAACAGATGTGTAATTCAGAAGAAGCACTTTTGATGTAGAACTAATTAACTGCTACATAAATGTGAGCCAACTCCAGCCTCCCACGCTGTCCTCCACCTGGTCTTTTATGAACATTAGCTGACAAGATGAATGAAACATGGTCATTCTAGTAAATGCCATACGATACAATACGTGCAAAATCAAAGAGAATGGAGACCTGGCCTCTTTCAAAAAAACATGAGATGACTGCATCTTCTGTTTTATACAAATGCAGCGCTCTGAAGCTGTCCACATATCAAAGGGAAAGAGATGGATGAGATAGCGCTGGCAGGGAATAAGAACTACAAATTCAACAAAGCCCAGCAGAGCGATGAGAAAGGGAGAACTACATCTTACTTCAAGAAATGTCACAGCAGACAGAGACACCGAATAAACAAGTTGATCGTTTGTATCACTGTGGAATTCTTTTGGGCCGTCTGGCTTTTATTAGCTGTCGCGATGACAGCAGTTGTAAATTGGACTTAACGTCATATGCACCGAGACGAGAGGAAAACAGGAGATTTAGCGCTTTGGTTAAATCAAATTGTTTCACACTGTTGGGGTGGGAGAGAGAGCTTAATTTAATTGGGGAGATAGTAATGATTTTTGGTTAGTGTTGACGTTGGGGTTTAATCGGCTTGGTGAAATGTCACCGTTCTGAGAAGTCGAAGACACCAAGGAAGACGCTGAATATGGCGGTGAATGTACTGTTTTGCACAAAAATCTCACCATGCCATACTGTAATGGCTTAAGCTAATAAAGCAGAGTAGAACAAATCACAGGATTAAAGGAAAAAATGAGAAATGAGTTTTCTGCTTAAGTGGCAGAGAATGAATCTCTCTCTCATATCGAGGGAATTATGGGATAAGATATCAAAAGTGAGACAATTGCAAAAAAACACCTTTTCTTCTATAGACAGCTATTCTGAGTCACATAAACAACACTAAAGCAATATTATTGGAATTCTCCTAATATTTTTTGTCTTTCGTATTTTCTGAATGACATTACCATATTTATCATACTATTCTGTATGCAATATGTTTGCTGTGCACAGTTTGAAAATGTTCTGTTTGCATGAAATGACCTGCTACATTTGGCAAAATATGCAGTACACAAGCAGAGGACACTGCGTGGGATTTTGTAGCCCACAATGCAGTGCACTCAACTTCACCTTCCGCTTCCAATGTGATTAACAAACCAGAAGTAATATCATGATTTTAATATCTTCAATCTTGAGTCATTATTTAATACGACTGCCAAAGATATGTTTACACAAAGCATTAAAAACATAAAATAACCATATTTTCTTTCCAAGATGGTAAATGGATATGACCTGCTGAATTAAACATGCAACAAAGGGAAATCATGTATTAGTTTTATACTACTGGTTTAAATATTTATTGTTGCATACTGTTTCTGCTTTTTTTTGGCAGCAGCTATTTGCAATAGATGCTATTTACACTATGTAAAAACAGCAGTATTTTTGCCATTTAAACTACTTGTTCCAAATCCGCACCTCAGTATTGTAGTACATTATAAAACAGTATGCAATAATAACACATTGAGCATAAATGATCATTTTTATTAAAATTAATCAATGGATGCTGCCCTATTGGGTCAATAAAGCCCTCCCTACGTCTACCCTAACCCTACCCAATACTTTATTTTCACTTTTCGAATTATTTCCTTTATTTTTATTGAAAATAACACGTTGGTGGGCGGGGTTAATTTAAATAGCCTCTGCCAACAAGGCAGGCTATTTGCACTTTGTGTAAATAGACACTGTTTTTTATCTCTGCATGTTCGTCCATAAAACTGTATGCAGTATACACTGCAAAATCTGACTGTATTGAAAAGAATACATAATTTGACATTCAGAAACTGATTTGTATAGCCTGCATGTGGTGTTCTGTGTTAAGAAAAAAGTGACGAGTCTCTAAATCAAACTAAAAGCCAATGTGAGACGAACACCTGTGTTAAATCAAATTGCAGATTAATGAGACGAGAACAAAGGGGATCTAGCAAATCAATACAAGTCTGTTTGAGCTTGAGGGTTTTGCCATTAAGCCTGACATTTAAATATCAACAACAGATCTCATTAGAGGTGAGAATGTCAAATGTATCTTAATGTAGTAGAATGAGCAAGGACACTTTCCTGGAAACAACCATACATATTCTTCAAACTACAGCCATTTTATCATGGGCCAAAAAACTATATAAACAAAACACATTCTTTTAATTAATTACTATTATTGGTGCTCATATGGGGATTTCAGCTTCAGAGTTATGGTGTTACTTTTCTTAGTGACTGGACTTACAATCTCGTAACAACTGAAAACACCTTCGCAACTGCACAGCCCTGGCAAATGACCCAGAAGATCCAAAGAGTTTTGCAGAGCCAAGCACCAACACATTTTTCAGAAAATGTATAAATCTATTTTTTTTTTTAATCTGGCACATAGCACCAGTCTAACATGCTCAGTATGTGTGAACACTGGGAATTCTGTCTTTCGTGAAAACCCTGACACCTTCGGATGTGTAAAATGGCATTGTGATTTCCTAAAGTAATTTACAGTTGTGATTTCTCACTGACCGGAAGGAAGTGAGGAATTCTAAGAGCGGTAAGAGGTTTCATGACATTGCTGAAATTGTGAGGGATTTTTTGTTCTGAAAATGTCATTGGTTTATAGTCACCGCTGACATATGTTCCATATTATACTGAGAAGAGCAGTGTTCAGTGATGTACGCCGCTTCAGTGATAGCAGAGTGAATTTCCCATAACACTGTGAGAGAGTTTAAATGACAGAAAAGAACACAACACATCACATGCCATTACTCCCACCAGGGGGATGGGAAATGCCAGGATGAGCTCCAAAGAGATGGATATAGACAGAGCTGCTCCCTGAACAACAGTTAAAAATTCTGCTCACATCTCTGCCTGTCCTTTGATCCGGTTTTAAGTATGCAACATTCAAAAGTGTCTTGTCAGCAGTGGAGCAAAAAAAAATGCTCATCCGAGAAAGCCTGGGCAGAGACTGTGAATTTAAATGAGTTGATTCTCTGCCTGGAAAGCCCTCTTTTTTTCTGGTCTGTGAGAGAGAGGAGGGAAGGACTCTGCAAAGTAATCTCCCCGTGGAAACCCAAGGGACCTCCAAGCACACAAAATGGGCCAAAAGCGTATAGCCTTGAGAAACCCCTAGAATGATAATTATGTTCAGTTCAGTTGAAGTTAAAGCACTACTATAAAGACTTTCATGCTATCTTAAATGTGCTCATTACAGTTTTAGGGAATATCGGGGTCTAATGCCCATTCACTGCATGCTACTAAACTGTTCGACTGCAGTCACCTTACCTGGCATCAGTGTTCTGTTTTTGCAGAAAGGAATTGCTAATTATCTACACATAAATAATAAATGATACAGACATCACTGAATATAATGATAACCCGCAGTTTAATAAATGAGTCAGAAGTTGATTAATCAGCTCTGACTAATTATTAAAGGGATAGCTCACCCAAAAATGAAAATGCTGTCATTAATTATTGGTGGTAGTTGTGTTGCTGTCTACGCAGGGTCAGAAAGCTCTCGGATTTCATAAAAAGTATCTTAATTTGTGTTCCGAAGATGAACAAAGATCTCACAGGTTTGGAACGACATAAGGGTGAGTAATAGTAATTAATGACAGAACTTTCATTTTTGGGTGAACTATCCCTTTAAGATTTTATACCATCTTTCTGAGCTATTCTTTAAAAGACCCAGCTCATAAAAACATTTGTTCATGAATAAGCCTACACTGATAGTTTGATTTTGATACACATGAATCAGACTGCACTGTTTATGCAGTGTTTTTGATTTTTTTTTTTTAAAAAAAAGGACATAAGAGTAAGTTGTTTGTGAACTGGACTACATGGCTTGCACTGTATATGTTTTCAGTTTAAAAAACAGATCAAAGTGTCATTTGTTTGTTAACTGGCCTACATTGCTTGTGCTTCATGTTTCTTACTTAAAAAAATGGATAATAAGAATCATTCGTTTTTGAGCTGGACAACATTTAAACCAGATCATAAGAGTAATTTGTTTGTGAATTCTATTCACAGTGCTCATGCTGTATGTTTTTAAATGAAAAGAAAAATGGTTCATAAGAGTTATTTGATTGTGAAGCTTGCAACATAGGTTCATTGAAAATACGTGCCTCTATATACATTTCTGCAAAAAACGTACCTATATGTATGAATCACTGCAGTTTTCAGTTGAAATGAACACTAGAGGCAGTAAAACTATAACACAGAGTTTTGATTACCCTGCTGAAAAAAAACAATAGACACCATCACAAAATTTGTAATGGTTTTACTGGTTATAATGGGATTTGTATTGGTTTTAATGGAAACTGTAATGGACCCTGTTGGTCTCTATTGGTAATTGGTCACCTTCTATTGGTGGCTTGTTACAACCAACACATCCTAATGGAATATGTCCCAAAACACACTAAAGAAAACCATTTTTAATGGCTTTAATGGTTAAAAGTTGTTGGTTTGTAATGTTTGTAATGGTA
>JAHKKF010535550.1:0-64036 GCA_019740295.1 Labeo calbasu | reverse complement strand
TTTTTTTAATCCAAATGCTGGGTTCCGCTTGTTGAGTCATTTTATTGGGTTATTTTAAAAATGTATACCCAGGTACTGGGTAGTTTTTCTGCACTCTAAAAAATGCTGGGTTATTTTTTTTTTTTTGACCCAAATGCCGGGTTCAGCCTGTTGGGTCATTTTATGGGTTGTTTTTAATATTTTTACCCAGGTGCTGGGTAGTTTTTCTGCACTCTTACAAATGCTGGGTTATTTTTTATTCTTTTTTAACCCAAATGATGGGTTCAGCTTGTTGGGCCTTTTTTGGGGGGGTTTAGAGAGCGATTCTCAGTGTCGCCATGCACTTCTTCAGCGAAATAAAGGTTTGTACACATTCTATTTAATTTCTAAAGTCTTTACTGTGCTGTTATTATATTATTTTACACAATGCAACATACACGGATGAGATGTCAGTCAGCTGCATCAGCAGCGGTTGTTTTGCATGATGGAAACACCTCTTGCCTTGCATAACATAAACTGATTTATTAAATGTTCATCTTTTGATTATGCTGATTACTGCCTCTATAATTCTGTGTGTGATTTTTAATTTACAGCCCATTTTAAGCTAACAATATAATAATTTTTAAACAATAGCTGACTTAAATAAAACAACCCAGCATGTTGAGTAAAAACATTTAACCCAACCAGCTAGGTCAAAATAACCCAGCTTGTGTTCTCCCCAGTATTTACCCAGCACTGGGTTGCCAAATAAACCAAGTTGTTTTAAACCCAGCGTTTTTTAAAGTGTACAAGATTTTGAGATATTACACCCTCCAAAAAAATTTTCGCATCAGCACTAGACTTTTAATGGTTTATGAAACATGACTATACTTGTATCATCACCAACTATTTAAAGATGAAACTATTCTTATTAAAGGTTGAGTGAAGGAAATATGATTTATAAACTTTGTTAAATAGCCTGTGCCACTTAATATGCTGAGTTTGTAAGCTAATTACATTTAATGTAGGTTGCAGTGAAGCTAGGCTTTATACAATAATACTGAAAAAATCAACTAAATTGCAAAAACTTGTATTTTGACACTAATTATTACACTCAGCAGTTGGGTAATTTTCATTTTAAACATTGTAAACTAAATTTGCAAATAAAACAGAAGGCACAAGCTCTAAAGCAACAGGAAATCATTAATAATAATTAAAAAAAAAGACTTCTGGGAGAACTAAAGCATCTCCAGCAAAGCCGGCATCTATGACAAAAAGCAAAAAGACACGATGATTAAACACCAGGTGTGTTAAGCAAACTAACCAAGGCAACTTTTCATCTTTTTCATGCAGGCAGGTTACAATCAGTGAATAATTTTCAGAACTGAAATTGTGATGATGTGACAGATGCTCCCCTTTTGAAAGAATTAATCTATTATTTTTGCAAGTATCATGTGGCAGTATGCCATTTGCCATTTTACATGTTGCTAGCATATGTGCAAGAGTTTTTCTGGTGATGACTGACAGCTCGTCTTTTCCCTCTTTGTTCTGTCAGTTTTGTCAACGGTCTAAAAGTTCTAAAACCTCTATTTGATAATTCACCACATAAAAGAGTTGGTTTTTTGGAGGCAGTATTTCGATTCCTTTCTACACTCTGTACAATTTTCTCTCAGTGCCCTATTGTTTTGTCATTCACTGTCCACAGTTAAAATAACGCACCTGACAAGCAATCCAACCACTCGGACCAAATTAGACATCATTTCTCACAGAGACAAAAAAGCCTGTCTTTCCAGGCTCGAAATGTCCTCTCCGTTTCAAGTTTCCGCCGAATTGGTCAGTGTGTTGTTTCCACACCTAAAAAAGCACCAAAAGTCTTCGCTCGTTCCATACAGATACAGTCTGGCAAAGGAAAACATTGTGCGTTTCTGTATAAAAGGCTTTGTGCATTAACCTCCCGTCACTGTAAACAAACAAAGTTCTTGTATTTATTGCGTTCCACAACGATCTGAATGTTGTGGCAGCATCTGAACAGTAAACGGCTATCAAATCCGCCTCCTAATACTTTAAGCACAAATACATAAGACTCGTCTCGTTCCTGCGACAAACAACATGACTGCACTCAGTTTCATGTAGCGTATCTTCTCAAAAGGACAAAGAACTTGGAGGTCATAATGAAGGGTATGTGCAGTGGTTGATTTGAAAAATTAGTAATTGTGCAAGCATCTCTCCAGCCACTGGCTGTTTTAATGAGTAAATATTAACAGTAATGGCATGCAATTTCCCGTGGTGGTGCTCACCTTGCTCTTGGTTATTCACTCTAGTGACACTGGCTTTGTTTAGCTGAGGCTGTGCCTTACATCACCTTGGTAACCATAATCATAAAAGCCCCCCTAAGTGCGAAGGAGAAAATTAGAGTCCAAGCTTTAATAAGGGGTCTTATGATAAACCAATGTTCTAAGGGATAAAATGAGAGGACATTTTTTCCTCTCTCTCTCTCTCTCTTTCTCTTTCTGCAGATATGAACATCATTTCAATGGTAGTCCGAGAAATTCAATAACTGTCCATTAGTGAGATCCAAGGATAGCTCAAATTTGATAGGAAAAGAAAATAATGAAGTCTGTTGATTGTTTTCTCTCCCTCACGCTCGCTGTCTCTGGTTTTAGCCTTTGCAACATGCAATATACTCTGTTCTTCTTGTAAACAGTTTGATGCCGAGTTTTAATTCAAAAGAAGATGATTTCCTTTATCAATACACCTGCAGAGAAGAAAGGAGTAATTTGGCAGAACCCGGGGGAATTGCTGGTGATATCGGTGTTCACCGTCATATTCGATAAGGTGAGAAAATTAGAGGGTTTTTTGCATCGGTCCTCTTAGTATGCTAACGTTCTCTGATCTACACGCCAACGCGCCAACTAATTTTCACTGGAAAATAGCATTGGCTCTATGTATTTAAAGGTGTTTTAAGGACTTTTTTTTCCACAAGCAACCCCGAATGAGTGTCTTGTTTTGATATTTTCCAAAGGTCAACAGCCTACAGATACAGAGCCATGCAACGACAGCAAAGGTTAATTGAAATGAGGAAATTATTTTTGGTTACTAAATACCATTGCTGTCAGCGCCCATACATTCTTACTTTAATTGTCTGTCCAACTAGTCTCCAGCTGATGAGACTCTCATTCGGTGGTGCAGGTGTATGTCCGTGTGTACAGAGCTCCTCTGAAAACCATCACTGTCACCCGTGTGATGTATTCACTAACTTTATCCTCTCTGTGGCATTAAGAACGAGCCACACAGTGTGAGGCCGAGCGCTCGCCAAGAAAGGAGAGAGAGGAGCGAAAGGAGGGAGAGGAGAGCAAAGTTTACCTTCCACTTCAGTAGCTCTGTAAAGGGCTGAAGATGAAAGGTGCTATTTGGTTAGTGGGACAAACTGAACTCTGAATCTACAATGAATAGAGCTCTTCATGGCCCAGCATACAGCTCTGCACTTGTCTTAATGGGACAATTGTATTTCTCCTATCATATAAGACGTGCAGGTATTGGATACAACTCACATTAACCATAAAGTGTAACTAATGGTAAGCCTGGGAATTCTGATCTGTTTATCTATAAGCAGATGTTTTTAATGCTTTTTTAAATGTATAGCGCAACTAAACAGTGCTGTTTTTAAAAAAGTAGTTCATCCCAAAAATGAACATTTGCTGAAATTGACTCTCAGGCCATCCAAAATGTAGATGAGTTTGTTCATTCATCGGAACAGATCACAAAAAAACTTTGAATAACCAAAATTACATTTATCATTAAGATGTTTTAACTTGAAGCCGTTGCTTAAATACTAATCCTCTATCCAAAATATAGTTTTCTTCAGCGAAAAAGATGTCTTATCTGAATCTGGAGAGAAATATTCACAGATCAAGCGAAAACAGCCCAGTTCTAAACAAATATGTTGTTGGATTTTGATATGAGAGGAAGACTTATTATTGGTTATGGACTCATATTTTGGTCAGAAGTGATTGTTGATGGATTTGTTTCTTATAAATATGCAGCTTTTCACTTCACAAGATGTTAATTGATGCGCTGAAATCGTGTGGATTACTTGTGGATTATTGTGATTCTGACGGCACCCATTCACTGCAGAGGAGCCATTAGTGCACTCTAAAAAATGCTTTGTTAAAAATAAACTAGAGCTGGGTGAAATATGGACAAACTCAGCGGTTAGGGTTAAATGTTTAACCCAGCCTTCGGGGTAGTTATATTTAACTATTGCTTAAAAATTAATATATTTATTGCTTAAAATGAACCCAAACAAGTTGGAAATTAACATGTATCAATATGTTCAAGTTGATTAAATAATAAGTTAAACAATAAACATTTTTTATATTGCTTATTAATAAATGTTCACCTTTTGATTAATTGATGATGCCTCTAATAATCATGTGTCTAATCTTTAATTTACAAGCTATTTTGGATTCATTTTAAGGCAGCCGTAGTAATTTTAAGCAATAGTTGAGTTAAATAAAACTACCCAAAAGGCTGGGTTAAACATTTACCCCAACCGCTGGGTCAGACCAACCCAGTTGGCGACTTTGTCCATATTTCACCCAGTGTTGGGTTGTTTTGACCCAGCATTTGGGTCAAATGTTTAACCCAGCCTTCTGGGTGGTTACATTTAACTCAACTACTGCTCAATATTACTATTTCTTGTTTAAAATGAGCCCAAAATAGGTTGGAAATTAACATGTATTAATACGTTCAACAAATTAACATTTATTAATAAGCTGAATAAATAATAATTAAATACAATTGTTATTAAATTGCTTATTAATAAATGTTCACCTTTTGATTATTGTTGATGCCTCAAGTAATCATGTGTCTGATGCTTAATTTGCAAGCTATTTTGGATTCGTTTTAAATCAGCCATATAGTAATATTTAAGAATAGTTGAAGTAAATAAAACTACCAAGAAGGCCGGGTTAATCATTTAACCCAAACGCTGGATCAAACCAAACCAGTCGGTGTGTTTGTCCGTATTTCACCCAGTGTTGGGTTGTTTTGACCCAGCAGTTGGGTTAAATGTTTAATTAACATATATTATTATGTATTACATAATAACATGTATTATTATGTATATATATTATACCCAGAAGACCGGGTTAAACATTTAACCCAACCACTGGGTCAAACTAACCCAGTCAGTGAGTTTGTCCATATTTCACCCAGCAGTTGGTTTAAATGTTTAACCCAGCCTTCTGGGTAGTTATATTTAACTCAACTATTGCTTAAAAATGACTATATTTCTTGCTTCAAATGAACCCAAAATAGGTTGGAAATTAACATGTATTAATATGTTCAACAAATGAACATTTATTAATAAGCTGAATAAATAATAATTAAATAATAAACATTTTTTTAAATTGCTTATTAATAAATGTTCAACTTTTGATTAATTGCTGATGCCTTAGTAATCATGTGTCTAATGTTTAATTTACAGGCTATTATGGATTTATTTTAAGCCAGCCATATAGTCATTTTTAAGCAATAGTTGAGTTAAATAAAACTACCCAGAAGGCTGGGTTAAACATTTAACCCAACCGCTGGGTCAAACCAACCCAATCGGTGGGTTTGTCCATATTTTACCAAGCGCTGGGTTAAATGTTTAACCCAGCCTTCTGGGTAGTTATATTTAACTCAACTACTGCTCAAAATTACTATATTTCTTGTTTAAAATGAACCCAAAATAGGTTGGAAATTAACATGTATTAATATGTTCAACAAATTAACATTTATTAATAAGTTAAATAAATAATAATTAAATAATACAAATTTTTCAATTGCTAAGTAATAAATGTTCTCCTTTTGATTATCGCTGATGCCTCTAGTAATCATGTGTCTGATGTTTAATTTACAAGATAATTTGGATTTATTTTAAGCCAGCCATATAGTAACTTTTAAGCAATAGTTGAGTTAAATAAAACTACCCAGAAGGCCGGGTTAAACATTTAACCCAACCGCTGTGTCAAACCAACCTAGTCGGTGAGTTTGTCCGTATTTCACTCAGTGTTGGGTTGTTTTGAGCCAGCAGTTGTGTTAAATGTTTAATTAACATGTATTATTATGTATTACATAACAACATGCATTACTATGTATATATATTATACCCAGAAGACCGGGTTAAACAACCCAACCGTCAGACCAGTCGGTGGGTTTGTCCATATTTTACCCAGCGCTGGGTTAAATGTTTAAGCCAGCCTTCTGGGTAGTTATATTTAACTCAACTATTGCGTAAAAATTACTGTATTTTTTGCTTAAAATGAACCCAAAATAAGGTGGAAATTAACATTTATTAATATGCTCAACAAATGAACATGTATTAATAAGATGAATGAAAAATTATTATTTTTTTCTTTTAAATTGCTTATTAATAAGTGTTCACCTTTTGATTATTGCTGACGCCTCTAGTAATCATGTGTCTGATGTTTAATTTACAAGCTATTTTGGGTTCATTTTAAGCCAGCCATATAGTAATTTTTAAGCACTAGTTGAGTTAAATAAAACTACCCAGATAAATAAAACTCCTCATACTATGTACTGATATAGACTTAGATATATAGATTTACATTAAATACAGCTAAAAAGAAAAGCATTTTAATTTATATAACTATTTAATGCTGTGTAGAGAGTTTTGCTTACTATTTACATTAAACATTTTTTTTTTTCACAGTGTGTCACAAATACTTTGCCTTCCTGACATCAGTCTTAGCATAAAGACTCTAATTAGAAAGTCACATGAAGTGAGCCACTGTGTTTCCAGCTTTAAGCACTGTCACATGGCTCAAAAATAGCTGCTGTTTGCTCAGTGTGACTGGGGGATTTTACCTGTATTTCAGCATATCAAACACCTTTTCAAACTGCTGCTTTGACAAGTTCCTTGGCTGTCGCCCTGGCTGAAGTGACCGTGGCAGTAGCTGTGTATATAAACAGGATTCTTCGGTTAGTAAATATTTGTCTCACTGCACATTTAAATTTGAGACAATTTCTACAAAACAAAAAAAAAAAGTAAGATTTTTTTTGCAGGTAAGAATATTAGTTGCTGCTAGGATACTAAGAACATGTACATATATATAAACACAACTGTATGACGTGCTTATGAACTCTACAGACATCTATACATGTCCTTACCTGGGTCTGTAACACCCATAAACCTGAAGCAAATCCTACCTGACAATTCATATAGTATCTGGCATCAAACAACATGTGACATGTCATGCATTTACTGCCTGTTTACAAATATACCAATGGCTAAGGTTGCATTGCTCAGTGTTGTTTACACCAGAGATCCAACAGTATTAATCTCTACTCACTGAAAGGAATCTGAACAGACAGCTTGCATGGAAGAAAGCATAAACAAACCTACACTGGCCTCATGCTTTTACAATAAGTCCTGAGGACAAGAGCTGTCAGACACTATCTGCTGACCCAGTCCTCGTCTTCAAAATGTCCTAACATTCTTTAAGACTTCTATGCCAAAATCACTAGGCATTTGTACGTTTTATGGCAGAAAACTTCACATATATACACACTACTGTTCAAAACTGATTTTTTTTTTTCAGTGTCACATGATCCTTCAGAAATCATTCTAATATGCTGATTTGGTGCTCAAGTAACATTTCTTATAATTATCCATGTTAAAACAACTGTGCTGCTTATTTATTTAATAAAAAAAATGTTTTTTGAAATCGAAATGTTGTTTGCTGTCACTTTTATTCAATGCAAAGTATTCATTTCTTTAAAAAAAATAATAATAATTTAACTCAAAATCATTTGCTAAAATGCCATTTAAGTGATTTAAAAATATATATCTACTTTGTGAACACTGTTAGCGGTTTAGTTGCTTTTCTTCAATTTTAACAACACAAAAGAAACAAACAGCGTGAAATTTCAGGACTCTCATAAACTATGTAGACATTTGAAATGATTGCGACTGGTTAACTGCCATTTTCAATATTTCACTGTCTCTTTGTCTTTGGGATTTTAGCCAATCAGGAACAATCATAGCTCATCAATGTAGTGCTTCAGAGAGACTGACCAGTGATTACACTCTTACAAGACAAGTGTGTGTGTGTGTGTGTGTGTGTGTGTGTAATATGTGATGCTTGTGTGTCTGTGAGAGGTTGGGGCCTGCTTGGGGGCTCAACTTTTTCAAATTCTTCTGTCAGACACTTTTTTTTTTCTCAATTCGGACATGTCTGTATCATTTCATTTTTTCTTTTTTCTTCTCCTCACTGTATTGATATTTTTACATTCTTGTGAATGGTTTGGAATTTTAAGCTAACCACAGTCCAAACACAAAATAAGTATAAAATCAATCCTTTGCACCTTAGCTAAAATAAACAGTCCTGGGAGAATAGCTTAAAACAGATCCACAATCACTAAAGCACAGCATTAGGTGTGCACAAGCAACAGCAACAGATACGTTTATTTTTAAGATGAAGCCTTCTTATTCCTTCTCAGCTCCGTTATCACTGAATACTGTTCAAACGATAACACTATACAATAAGGTGTCATTTGTTAACATAGTTCATGTATTAACTAACTTGAACGAACAATGAACACTATGACACTATTTATTCATCTTTGTTAATGTTAGTAGATAAAACTTTCATTGTTAGTTCATGTTAGTTCACAGTGCATTAACTAATGTTAATAAACAAACACATAATAATGCATTATTAAATGCTGAAATTAACATTAACTAAGATTAATAAATGCCGTAGAAGTATTGTTCATTCTTAGTTCATGTCAACTAATGTACACTCAAAAAATGCTTAAAGGTTTAAAAAAAAGACAGCACTGGGTGAAGTACGGACAACCCTGGGGATTGGGTTGGTTTGACCCAGCTATTGGGTTAAATGTAACTAAAATATTGCTTAAAATTACTATATTTCTTACTTAAAAGAAACCCAAAATAGGTTGGAAATTAACATTTATTAATATGTTAGCTGAATAAATAATAATAATGAAATAATAAACTTTTTTTTAAAAATAGCTTATTATTATATGTTCACCTTTTGTTTATTGCTGATGCCTCTATTAATTATGTGTCTGATTTTTAAATTACAACCTGTTTATTTATTTATTTTCATTTTAAGCCAGCCATATAGTCATTTTAATACAACAGCTGAGTTAAGTAAAACTACCCAGAATGTTGGATTAAACATTTAACCAATCGCTGGGTTTGTCCATATTTCACACCTAATGAACCTAATTGTAAAATGAAACCTTTCGTACTAATAAATTCAGTGTAAAACATAACTGAACACAAATTCAAAAACCTCCACTTAACATATTTGTGTCATTTTAGTCAAAACTTTGGAATTAAATGAAAAAATTACATGAAATGTCCACTATAGTTTTTACTGTATATAGTAAGGAAACGTACCATTAACCAATTAATATGTTTTTACTGTAGCATTTTTACAGTCTTTTACCGGTAAAATCACGATCATTTTTTACAGTGTAGATAGATAGATAGATAGAGGTAAAATATTTCAGTTAATGCTATAGAAGGGACACTATGCTAAAGTTTTACAGAAATTGTATTATCATTAACGAAAGAATAGGTAAATGGTACTGAGGATGCATCGTAAATTTACCGAATTTTCTGTTTTTGAGTTGAAGGAAACATCCGTAATTTTAACAGAAAATGTCCTGGTAATTTTCTGCCAGTACATTATCCGTTTTTTTTTTTTTTCTTTACAGTGAACCCAACTTGGGTTATTTGGTAACCCAGCGCTGGGTAAATATTGGACAGAACTCATGCTTGGTTGACCCAGCTGGTTAGGTTAAATGTTTTTACTAAACATGCTGGCTTATTTTATTTAAGTTAACTATTGTTTATAAATTATTATATTGCTGGCTTAAAATGGACTGGATATTATTAAGCAAGAACACATGGACAAAAGACAAATTTAATTTATTTGGGTGAATACAGCAAAGTGTACAATATTACATACATTTAAACTCACCTAACAAGCATTTTAGACATAAAAAATTTAAAAGTAGCATTTTTTCAACCGTTCTCTGTAATCGCTTTTTACCGAAGTAGCACTAATTCTCGTGCTGGTGTGTCACCGAAATCTGAGCCGGTGAATGGCTGCTGTTCACTGGGGTAACTGCGAACTTCAGACCGCGGCCTTGTGTTTCACTCGTAGCTGAAAGATGCCATGACTGACTCCAAAACCTGCCCATAAACAAACAGTACTGATATTAGATAACATATTTTAACATTAAATTAAACTCAATACAATAACGAATAAAATCCATTTATTTTATGCAAGGCAAAAGGCATTTCCATCATGCAAAGTGACCGCTGCTAATGCAGCTGGCTGACATCCCATCCTTATGTTGCGTTGCATAAAGTAATACAATTTACAGCACAGTAAAACATTATAAATGAAATAAGATGTATACAAACCTTGCACCAAGGTATACAAAAGAAGTGCACCCAATCGGCAGCGCTGAGAACCGCTCTCTCCTGTAGAAAAAAAGCCCGCTTTCTGACTGTAACTCAGCAGCTGGGTTGTTTTGTCAGAGACAGGTACAAAAAAATAACCCAGCATTAAAAATGCTTAAAAAAAATATAAAAAAATAACACAATAAAATTACCCAACATGCTGAACCCAGCATTTGGGTTTAAAAAATAACCCAGGATGTTTTTTGAGTGTAAGGGAACGTACCATTAACCTATTAATGTTTTTACTGTAGCATTTTTACAGTCTTTTACCTGTAAAATCACGATAATTTGATATATAGATAGATAGATAGATAGATAGATAGATAGATAGATGGCTCAGACAGGTTATTATGCTTATTAGTAAAGAGTAAAAACATAAACGGCACTGAAGTGTCAAAGTGGCACTCGTCGTTTCTCTTTTAACCGTTCGAGCGACTGCTATGTGGCCTTTTGCAGTTATTTGTGTTTGTGTTCCACACCTTTCTGCAAGTGCATTTTGGAACAAACAGGTATTTACGGTTCATATTAACCCGACGTGCACCACAGTGTTTGTACCCTGGGAAAGGCCCATCTCCCCGAGGGCTCGCTGGGCCAATCTGGTGGTGTTGTTCCTAACCCTGGGAATCCTTGTCCACATTGTGCACACAGTGAGAAAGGTAATCCGGACGGATGGTCTCCATGAATCACCGCCACATTAAGAGTTTCAGCCCTCTCATTATCCTGCACCACATTCCCCCCAGGGGGCCGGTACTGTGCCTGAGCCTCACCACATACAGCCGCTCATTACCAATCTGCCAACCGAGGCCCGGCTCGGCCAGAGTCCCTGGTCTTGCACAGGTAAGGGGCCTGGTTCCTTTCTCCACCTCCATACAACATCCACAGACTCAAGGGTGAACAGAAACAGCATGCCTTTCAAAGGCGCTGCAGGTGTCACCATCCCAGAATCCACCAGCAGAACCCCTCCCATCACATTTGCTGTCAAGAAACACACAGGCGGATGGGAGAGCCTGGAATAATGGTGCGGTAAGTGTTTGCCTCTCTCGCACGTATTCCCTCATGAGAATTTATATTCCCACAATTTCGAGATACTGATATTGGTGGGAGAGTTTGGGTTAAACGGCACTCTACCAATTAGGCTTTTTTTCCCAAGGATGTTTCCCAAGGCAAGGATGACTGTCAATGCATAGCCAAATCTAATGTCTTTTATAAAAGCCTCTTCCCACAAAAAATAAAGCATATTTGCTTTTTAATTTGGGCCTAACGTTCCAAAGTGGTTTTCTGAGTGTGTATTCAAATGTAGTGACAAAGTTTGAAACTAGGCTCAATTAAGGAGTAGAAACTAAACACATTTTTTATTTATTTATTTTTTCATAGGAATTAGCAAATGGTTCACTAGGTAGTTCTGCTAAAATCAGTGGAAGATGGCAGCGGGGCTGCAGGACCTGCTTGTTTTTACTTTTTATTAGCTTTATTTGAAACATACACATCCATTTATTACTGGCTAAGGCAAAAATACAGATGTGACTTATCACACTATACTGAAAAAAAAAAAGACATATACTTACAGAAGAGAAGGTTTATGTGTTCTTGCACACAAACACTTCTAGTTAAAGTATATATGTGGTCATGATAAACAATGCAAACAGAATATCAACAATCAGATGAGGAGATCAGTCTACACCCCAAATCTACAAATCCCAAATAAACAGACGCATAAACAGAGTATATTATACAATTTAAAAACATCTAAAGCCTTAACTTGTAAAAACAGTACTTATAGGCTCTATATTCCGTGTTCCCCCCCAGATTCAGCAAAGATGCATTTGAGATGCTTGGGAGTCATGTTTGTTTCCAAACACATGGCATTGTTCGGGTGAAACTCGATACCGGCGTGCCAGCTGAGTAAATGCGTGGGTTTTGCAGCTGCCGCTAATCCAATGTCTTCTGTTCCAAAGCCGAGTTTACCTGCACGGTCACCACTCATTGTCTTCAACAGCCTCTACCCATACTTTGTCACTTCACCTGACACGAAGGCATGCTTGACTTTCCCAGGCCCTCACTGATCCAATCCAACACTCCCTTGAGTGCAGTTTATAAAGTTCATTTAAGCTCCCTCATTTATGTCTGCTCTGTACTTGGACAGAAAAGACGACATTTAACATTAATGAAACATTCAAGACTAAAGCTACACGATTAACCCTAAAAAGAGGGTAACACTTTACAATAAAGGTCATTAGTTAACATTAGTTAACCACATCAGTTAATATGAACTAAGAATGAACAATACTTCTGCATTTAAAAATCTTAATGTTAATTTTAATATTTATTAACGCATTATTAAAATCAGAAGTTGTGTTTGTTAACATTATTAGCTAATGCGCTGTGAACATGAACAATGAACGACTATTTTTATTAACTAACATTAACAAAGATTAATAAATAGTGTAATAAATGTACTCTTCATTGTTCGTTCATGTTAATTAATGCTGTAAAGTGTTACCAAAATAGGTGAAAATAGGCCTAAAACTCTTTTTCTTTGTCAAAAAATGGTGAATAGAGGTGCTTAACCTTCTAAAAAAATCGATTAACAATGTCAGAAACATTTGTATTGTTTTTAAATTCACATTATAAGAGGTGTAACAAATTTAGCTGGTCATCTATTACCTACATTTGGTAAACACAGTTATAAATCCATATTTGTGTCATTTTCTAGACTGTATATAATATAAAACTATTAATATAAATACAAACATACACACTACTGGTCAAAATAATCATGCTCACCAAGGCTGCATTTATTTGATCAACAATACAGTAAGAACAGAACTATTGTGAAATATTACAAAATAACTTTTAAAATAACTTTTCTATTTTTACATTCTTTAAAATGTAATTTACTGCTGTGATGGCTTTTTCAAACTCAGACATTTGAATGACAGTATCACAGTTTCCACAATAATATGAAGCAGAAAAACTTTTCAACACTGAAAACAAGAAATATATGTTGAGCAACAAATCGGCATATTAGCAACATTTCTGAAGGAAAAATCCAGCACTGCCATCACAGCAATAAAGCAATTTTTTTTAAACTTGTGACCCTGGAACCAATCATAAGACAATATTTGGCCGAGATACAACTATTAGAAAATCTGGATTCTGAGGGTGCAAAAACCTTTAAAGTTGACTAAATTAAGTTCTTAGCCATGCATATTACTAATCAAAATTCAGTTTTGATATATTTACGGTAGGAAATTTACAAAATATCATAATACAACATGATCTGTACTTAATATCCTAATGATTTTTGGTATAAAAGAAAAACATATAATGTTGACCCATACAATGTATTTTTTTGTGTGTGTTTTCTGCAAAAAAATCATTCTTCATAAGGTAAAGAACATTCTGTGAAAATGTAACCTTGATATCTGTAATACTGAGGAAGGCCATGTCAAAGATTGAAATCATAGTGAAATTAATGGATGAAATGAAACTTTAATGATTTTGATGTAGCCTGGATTTCACAGATAGAAAACATTTATTTTAAATTTGATTATTATTTCACATTCTTTTTACTATATTTTTGATTAAATAAATGCAGCCATGGTGAGCATAAAAGTTTTTAAACATAAAAAAATCTACATTATTCCAAACTTTTGGACTGTAGTGTATATACATTACACATTATATATTACTACAGAACACAACAACAACAACAACAACAACAAAAAACTTGGGATTTGTATCTTTAATGGCAGTCTAAATCCTTCTAAATTGGTGCGAGCACTACACGTATGGATTGGCGATTTTGGTCACATCAGCCAAGCCTCTCTAATAACTCAGAGTTAGCTCATGACAATCTCTCATCAGGTTATTATCCCATTAATTTCCGTGAATAAGCCATCTGATGAAGAAGTCATGCTACTGTTAAACACTCACTTCTCAGGGTCTAGTGGTCTCACGGGATCTGACCTCAACAGAGTGGACTGTTGATGTGTTTGAGCCAGCTGCTTACATGTTACATGAATTTCACGCTTTCTTAAGCTAATATATAACAAGTAATTTTGATGTTGTAGAGCTAATGAGCAGCTATAAATCCAATGACCTAAAAATACACAACTTGAACTTTTCAGAGAGAAAGAGAAACTACATTCTTACTAATGTATCTTTAATGTGCACAATTAAGAAGGATGCATGAAATTGAGCTTTTTTAAAATTTAGCCTAATATAAAATTCTTTCTATCTTGATATACTTCATGCTATAAATCTCATCTGAAATTTTTTAAAATCTAATAATATTAATGTGCTAATAAATTGCAGCATAGTGCTGAAGGCATGCTTTTCCCATCCATTTACTACGAGAGCAATGCAAGAGTTAATTCTGTCAAATAGCATCACGTTAGCAGCGATAAACATGGATCGGGGGCAAAACAAGTATCTTAATCCCATGACTGACAGATGGCTGTCAAATCAGATGAGAGTGATAAGTGCCTTGCCGTTTTGAAAAAACAACTTCCTCTTCGTGACCCTCTGACCCTTGACCTCTAGCCTGACTCTTGTTCTGTTTTCTTAGCTCACAGAGGGGATTCTCCACAGGTGCAGGACCAAGAGGTCACAGAATGTGTAGCAAGTGACCACCAATTGATGCCCCTCCCAAACAAGCAGAGAGCAACGGGGATCTGACCCATGGGCTTTGTCCCTGCTCCATGTCATTGTGAGAAAGAAAGATGATGATATTGAATGACTACAAGGAGGAAACAGCATATTTCGAACCCAAGCAAACAAGCATCCCACTAAAGCGAAAGGGTGAAAGCATAAGAACCTATTTAAGGAAATAAACAAACACGGTTCTACTTTGATTCAGTGTCGAGAGAGATAATTACTGCCCATAATGTGAAGAATGATTTAATTTCAAATGTTAATGTGATTTTAATTTTACTGTACTCATTACTCTTTTCCATTATCTGCACAGCCTATACTAATTTATACATCCTCTCGCTCACTCACTTGCACGTTCGCTCAAGCATGCGTGTTCACAGTCAAGTTGAGGTACTTAGAAACGTTGTGTTCAGATTTCTCGTGTCAAAACTGCCAAAGCTTAGCCGATATGCGCCTCTATATTAAATGGGCCTTTTTTATACTACATACAATGTATCTAAAGAGAAGCATTTCCTACTGCATTTAGAGCAAAAATAGGCCATTTATCCAACGTCCCTCCCTGTGGCTTGACAGGTACACAAACATAAATGCAACATACATACAGCAAAATCACCACTTGAAGGTAGGCTGTTGTTTCACACGTTCCTTCGGACACAACTAGCCTAGTAATACTGGAGCTAGTTGTTCTGACAAGTCAGTAATTAATTCTCAGGGTTAGGTTATTTCCTCGCCACTTTGGATTGGTAACACATGCGAAATTGGATGACTGGACTTGTTTAAGCGATTGTCGGTTGAGTTCGGCCAGATCGGTAGGTGGGTTTTGGGGAAACTTGGTTTTGTACATTATTTGTCAGTGCTCAATCAAGGTGTCGCTTACCTGCTCGAGTGGTGATTTCAAAGGCTCCGTCCCCCTTCGGTGAGACAAATGAACGAGTGCATGTTAAAACAGGCATGTTCGAGCCATTTAAGAAGTGTGAGCCACACTTCAAGCATATCAAAGCAAATAACAACAATTATTTCTCTCTTTCAAACCCTGGCGATTATTTGTACTTATAGAGGTGTAATGAATAATAGCAGTTTACTAGAGGAGGGGAGGGCTCTTTCTCCCACCGGAGAGAGGAAGAATGAATTAATAGGCATCACACCACTCAGCACAGTGCGTGGTAGAGGAACAGCATGATTACAGTATGCTATCAAGAAAATTAGTTGTTTCATTTGAGTATATCCCCAGCATGCCGAAGCAACATAACAACTTGCTTTTGTTTACAGAATGCTTCATTATGTAAAGACAAGCTCAAGATTCCAAACACCTGCTACCACCAAATCACATATTCAATTATTGTGCTTGCTTAAGATCATCCAAATATTTTGTCCACTTACCAAGAGCAAAAACAGTACTAAAGTGATTATGGCTGCGGAGTCAAATTTCTGCTCCGAAGCAGCAGGGCTAGGGAATAGCGTGGCAGCAAACCTTTGTGAAATCGACTCGCGTGTATCTCTAGAGGTCGTCTAGCGGGGTCGGAGGTCGCAACCTGCGGTCATTATTCACCCATAAAGTACTTTGATGAGTAATGCGACACTTTGTCGACAAGGTTTTCAGATAATTGTCCCAGCAAAATACAGTGATTGAGTTACTCCCGGAAGGCACCGCATTTTGATAGAGGCGTGTTTCTTATGATCTGAATTTTAATTTTTGCGTGCGTCCATTAGCTTCACGTAGAAGGACTTTAAGAATGTGCCGGCCGCAAGTTCTAATTATAAAAAATAATTGTGGAGCATCAGCAAGGTTTTCACATAATTAATTATTAATCAAAGATAGCATGACATTTTGACAGAGACATGCTTTTTAAACAATCTGGGTTTTAATTGCTTAATTTTGTGTGTGTATCGATTTGACAGCAGCATGCAATGTATTTTTGGGCTATCGAGGAGTTTACGTGCATGAATAGTCATCAAGAGTGCTAAAAAGAAACAGATTTGTTCGTATAGAAGGATTTTCAGCATGCGCTGACGATGAGTTTATTATTAAGACGAGTCTATTATCAAGATTAATTATAACACATGATTTTCATGACATGATTTTCAGATAACTGTCCCAATGAACTAGTGATTATTCTTGTGACATTTCTTGAAAGCGACAATAATCTGGATTTTAACTGCTTAAATATCGATTTAGCAGCAGCACATGCATATACAGAGTGGCTTTCAGAATTCTTTGGTCACCTGTTCTAACACCAGTTATTAAAAAAATGTGAACGTGTCCATGTGAACGGTCGAGATAAGCACGTATCGCATTATAGCACGGCATTAATTTTGCTGACTTCATATAGACTCTGTACTCGGGGGTCTCGCGGAGGGCAGGTCTTTCACTGCGCTATTGTGTGGAGATGGAGGGCACCATCGAGAGATCTGCCAAGGTTGCCTTGTGTGCTTTTTGACTGACAGGAGGCCTGCGGAAACAGGGTGAGATTGGGGGAAAGGCATTGCAATGGGAACTACACTCAAGATTTGAATTGCCTTCTCCACTCCAATCAGCTTGGTGCAAGTTAAATGAAGTGCCTTTGCCGCTCCCCCTCCATCCCTCTCACTCCCCATCTGCAGAAAGAGCCCATGCAGGAGGCTGACAGCGCTACAATCAGTTTGCCATTCACCGCTGCCCCTATTTTAACTTGTATGTGTGGAAATGGCATTGATTGTTAACTCCGACCTTAGCAATTAGAGCCGAGAGAAATATTTGAAGAGTTTCGAACGGAGCCTCACGAGTGTTTTAAAGACAGATCAGTTAAGCGTTAAGGGAAGGGAAACACCGTGTTTGTTTTCGCCCATCATTGTTTCCGGTGGCGAAAAACAAGCGACGCGCCTCCGAGGCGACGGAACGCGCGGCGTCTCGCTCGCGACGGCGGGGGGAATCGCGCGGGAGCCCGGGCGACGGAGTCTGCTATTAAAAGATGTACAAGGAAAACGTAGTATTTAAACAAATACTTCCCCTCGATTGCACACACAAACACATGCAAATGCATTGACGCTCACAATGGATAACTCGGGCTCAGTGTAGGAACAGGAGGTGCTGACTGAAGTATTTGTTTAAATGAATCGGCGCTATGAAAAAACAGATGCAGCAATTAGGAGCCCCGTTGCCGCACACCGGAGACATGACAAGAGTGCATGACAGTGGCTTTCACCCTCACTCCCCCTTGTCTTCAACATGAGTCCTCTAACAATCCCTGTCAGGAACACTCTTTGAGAAGTGCTTGCACCAGACAATGGCTCTTCACCCTTATTTTGTGCTCTAAGTAGTGCTGCAGAATGCTGGAAGGAGCTGAAAACAGGCAGTAATGTGAGAAAGACGGGCAGCCATTGTGGGAAGTGTGAAAACCAGAAGGACCCTTTTCAGAGGCTCGCCTGAAAGTGCTATGAAGACCTTTAGTCCTTTGCTCTCCCTGAATCCCCAATTAGACAAACATTAACATCAATTAAGCCTTTATAGGACACAGGTTCCATATAATTACCTTAATGGGTTGACGCTTTCTTTAGCAGCAATTTCTTAAACAAACTTGAGCCTTTGTGTGACGGGCTAAGAAAATTTTCAGCAGGGAGTATTTGCTTTTGTCAGGCTTTCTAAAGAGACAGACGAATTGTTCTATTTAACAACAAACACCTTCAGAGAGGAGCCTCAAGCAGGCCCAGTTCCCACCACATCTGACTCGACCGTTCCAAGCTGATTATCCAGCGGAGACAAAAAAATCTGACCAGCCGGGAGAGCGAGGACACATGCGGTGAGGGGCAGCATACAAAAGGGCCCAGTGAGCCCAGCCCAGCTATGTGAGCAGAGCACCACAGAAAGAGCCCCTCCACTTGAATTAGCTCTCTATTTAATGTCCCAAAGAGCCAGATCCGTTCCCTGTCTGAGAAACAAAGGGGGACGAATTAGAAAAACAGGATCTCTCTTCATAAAACAAGGCAAATTCGCGCTGGCGAATCGCAAAGGAGGCGCAGTTAATTAAACGCAGACCCCGTTTTGTTCTTCCCCTTCCTGTCCTGCTGCCCATTATCTTCCGTAATCTGTAACGAGGCAGGTTGCGGTGGAAGGGGGGAAAAAAAGTGTCACGGCATCAATCATAACCTTTTATTCCTGCTTCAATGGAACTCGCATCCCACAAACACGTTTATTGAATTATAAATATGCTCGGGAAGAGAATACACTCCAAAATACTTAGAAGTAGCCAAAGAAAAACGCGCTCTGAGAAGAGTGCTCGAATTGAGAATTTTGGAACAAATTGCTCACGAATCACTAGCGCAAATAACACTTTAATCACGGATATTTTTATTCTCCTGGCACCGTGTGGCCCTAAAGTGTGATGATTTTATATTCAGCCGCGTAATGGCTTGTGCCGCGGTTCTTTACATTCACTTTTGAATGTGGTTTGATATACACGCCTGATAAAGTTTTGGCGCTATGAAATATTCGCTTTCGGTGAAAAGAAATATTAGACTTTTATTTCGCACACACAAACAGGTGTGGGTGCATGGTCAAGCACTGATGAGAGTGGGATACATTCGGAGGCAATTGGCCTCTAGAGGGCAATGGTTCCATAGCCCACTCAGTCAGGCATCACATGTGTCTGCCCCTAATGTGACAAGGGCTAAATATGTAAATCATGCTATTTGGCATCTATAATTGGACCTGCTCTTCAAAATCCTCTCTAAATATGGAAAGCTGTGTAAACCACCACACAGATATTAGCATATATACATTAAATCTACATTAGCATACAGATCTCTGAAGCTAGCAAATCATGTCACCTTCATTGAAAATAAACTGTGAGTCTTTATAATAATTGTGACGTGTGTGAAACCTCGCTAATGGGAAGTGATTCATTATATCACCTCCAGTCTTCAAAAAATCACAGTCCAGAGGGTGGTATTGTTATTTGTCTCACACCTTAACAGTTGATGGAGTTGCAGAATGAAACACAAAACTGCTAGTATGGTGAAAATTTCAAAGCTAGTGTTTTTAGGGGTGAAATTTGATTAATGGCATTTAATAATCTTTTTTGTTTTTTTTGACATTCATAAATAGATGTTTCCAACTAAGTCTCTGTAAACTATTATAAAAAATTAACATGCCAAATATTCACACTTGGAATACTTTTGCCATCAGTTTTGTTGAAACCACACATATTAGGCTTTGTCTGTGATACTAGGCTTTGTCTGTTTGTTCTGAGATCTAACACGAGTTTGGACACAATCTGAGGAACATTCACCAGACAATTATGTCTCAATGCAATGCCGCTACTGTGACTGTGAGAATTTCTTAATTCAAAACAAAAGCTTTCCAGCCAAAATCATGATGCTGGCAGCCAATGGAAAAAAAGAAAATATTTTGAAATGTAAAATAAGACAGAGCTACTGATGTGAAAAACAATAATTATACAACACTGTCTTATTAGAAAAAGAACTTTGATATATCACACATTAACGTACCACTGTTGTCACGTTCAAATCTTAAATAGCAAAAAAGAAAAGATATTATGCCGTTTTAAGTTCTCCACAGATTCATTTGAATTTACAAATATATCTATTTTTACTCTCAATTAAAAAAAAATACCGCTCGGTACATTTCTGCAAACATGAGACATAAAATTTGCTTCAGGTTTCAAAAACATTTTTATGTTTTTGCTCTTTTGTCTTGGTTATTACTTTTACCTAAAGAATTTCTGTGCAAAGTCAAAGTCAAATCACTGATGATGGACATGCAGCGATACAGTCTTTGTATTTAAAGCAACAAATGTCACAACAGTTGAAACTCAGTTTCCTTTCATGACTGTATGAATCCTTCAACCCATACGAGTTAATTTCCCTTGGACTAATCAGTTATAGTCGGCTCTTTTTTTTTTTTTTTTGAGAAATATCATTCACATTCTGTCAAAATCACATAGCAATTAACGTATATTTAGATTACATTAACAACCAGAAAGTGGTAAAGCTCATGGTACTGGGCTAGGTGAATTGACAGTTCAATTGGAAATCCCAGCATGATCAGTCTAATGACTGACAAAAAAAAAGAAAAAAGAATATTACGACTCTTTGTTGAAGCTCTATGTTTTCTAATAACCTCCAATCAATTGGAAATTGATTGCTTAATAACCATTTATTCAATGGCATAGTAAATAACATTTTTAGAACTGTAAAATAAGGTCCTAATAATTACCCACTGCCATATTCTCTCAACTAATCTGTGTGAATTTATGCCTTAATTCAATATGCCCTTTTGTTCTAACCAGTAAAATGAGAACTAAAATGGATGTGGTTATTAGCTTCGGCTCCTGCTGTAAGCATTTATTACTGAAATAATTTTATCTAGCGAATAATCAGCCAGCGAAATAGCTTTATCTAATGGTTTTTCCTGGTTACATGGGTTCTTCAGCTTTAGCGTGTGGCACCCTCAACCTCTCCCCCTGCGGAAAAGAGTCCCGCTTTAGCCCTGAGACTTGCTCTAAATCACAGCTTGTCCAATCAAACGTGCTCTGTGCAGCCCGCAGTATTACATTTCCAACACCGTTACTCTAACGAATGAATACACATGCACTTAGATTACAAACACACTTTCATTCATGTTAAAATCTCCCGGACAATATTCATTTGCAGCCCATCTCCTTCCCCGTCGGATACACGGAGTGATAATAGCCGCCACCTTTAAAAGTCATGCTCCAAGGCTTAATCTTTACAAGCAGTAAGTGGCTACATGTCCTACAAATGCGCCGAGGTGATTTTTATCTAGGAGAAGAATGCCACTTGTGTTCAGGTGGTAAAGTAGTTACAGAGACTGGAATTACATGGTGAAACAATCCTCAGCTCTGTGTCTGTGCTTCTCCACTCACCGTGACACAGTGGCAAAGCCTGTCACTGGAGCCATTTAATCAATGCGTTTTAAATACATCCAAATGTTTAATGATTAATGACTACACGCTACATCATGCATCATAGCTATAGTGCAGCATTTATCATATATCCTATTTCTTCAAACATGTCGTCATTCCATCAATATTTTGTTTTTAGGTAAACTATCGGTTAAGCATTTCTAAAGCTGTATACTTTTTTTGAAAGTAAATTAAATGTTGTATACATTTCTAGAAATAACAAGGTATTATTCAGCGTGATAGGTGCATTTCTTTTCCATCCACATGGGAAAGAGTACAGATGCCGCTGTCTACCCGATGCTAAAATAAATGTTTCAGTGTTCTTCCCATCAAGCGGATGATTGATGTTGCCTCATTTCTGTTGGTGACCGAGTTAATACGCAACATAAATAAAGCTTGAAAACAGCTCCAGTCCGCATTTGCTCAACTAAATAAACACATCAGCACAATCTGTCAAGTCTTCAAATAGTCATCATGGTCGACTTGCCAAAAAGGGCTGGAAGCGCGGGGCCTTTTTTTTGCCGAGTATCGGGCGTGCTTCTTTAGGAAGTGTTCAAACATGGCACCTCTCTATCTCCATTCACACCCTCTCCTCCTCATCACCTGAACTGTCTGATGCCTGTCAATCTGGAGCCGTGGGAGGATATGAAAGACGGCTTTGAGTTGTGGTGGCGTTGATGGGGAAGGGATGGAGAATAGCACACCAGTGGTGCCAGCAAGAGAAATGGTGCGGATTCTTCATTCCTCCCCATCAGCACCCAGGGCACTGTGAGGCTCTTTTAAAAGAGCAGATTGACTCCCTCTGCCCCCCTCTTGAATGAAACCCCAACCCTGAGCAGATGTCAGAGATGGGAGCCAGGGACGGGCCGCTGAGCCGGCCACGAGGTGTGAGGCTTTGTGACAGGTCCGCTGCTAAAGGACCAGACACAGCGGGGTTTTTAGCACATCCATTGGATATCTGAAGTCCCTCCGAAATGGATGGAAGGGCCATCGGAGGGGGTGGGAGCGGGGGGTGTTTCATTGTGAGAACCCCACCGGCTTCATTTAGCCAATGTTTACAGATGTATCCTGGGCCGCAGGAGAGCAGTTCAGCATCATGTCAAAACTACGATCGGTTTTCAGAATTGGCACCGCTGCGACGGAGGAACAGAGAGTCGCTCGGAGGTTAAGAAAACGATCCGCTTCCAAACGGATGAAGGCTAACCCAAAAGACTGATGCTTAATGCGTATAATCCTGCGAATAAACAAACCTCGGCTAGCGTCCCCTTCTGCGCAGCAGCTCTAGCGCTTCTCCGAGTCCTCCGGCCTTGCCAAAACGTCTCACGTATCCCTAAGAAAATAAAGAATTCGTTCAATTAGTCGCCGCGTTGACCACAAGCGAAGCCCTTAACGCGAGCATGTGTGTCTCCCCAGAGCTGGTGGGCGACTTACGAGCAGAAAACATTTCAACATGGCACTCCATTTTACCAACTGATGGCAGGAACAGAATGTCTGTTATCATTTATGTATTCACGGTTGATTCTGTGAATGTAAGGGCTGAGAGCAAACGTTACGCTGCGCAGTGGCTGTGTGTACTAACCGAGTGGGATACTGATGATCATTTGCTTTGGTATCAGAGTTTACTAATCACTCGAGGTGATGGGACTCAGAATTATTTCACTCCATCTGGAGTTCAGCAACAGCAGATTTCGCATGCTAGTATTACTATCTTTAAGGAACAGTATGGATCGTTGTGAATGTGTGCGTGTGTGTCGCACTGCGTGTGTGTGTGTGTGTTCCTCGTGGAATAACGTACCCCCTGAGGTGCTCTATCTCAGACAATACCTATCCATATCCCTTTTCTGGCGCATGTAGAGGCCCAGATGGTTTAGTATTCACTTCTCTGCCAAGCAGATGGACCTGCAATGTACTTCAATGGTCTCAATTATATATGCACACAACTACCGAGAAGGAAACCAGAAGCAGAGAAGTTTAGGACCATGATTTCTCATATTGGCCACCCACCAAGCTTGGAGACCTCGGTGATGTCAATGTGTTCGAATGTTATGTGTAATTAATAGAAAAATGTACATCCCACAGGTGCTGCTTTTCTTCATTGAAACGACACAAAAAACATTTGCAGCGGTAGTTGCCAACAGATACATTTTGTAATTTTCAAGAATGAGCATTTTTTTAATAACCAAGAAACAGGGCTAGTTCTGATGCAACCACAAAAAAATAAAGAAAATCAACAACCCATCTATGTGTTGCTGAGGGAAAAAAAAGAAGGTGAAATTCCCAACCTAATAAAGCTGAAAAGCCGTTAACTCACCATCGCAAAAATGCTCTGTGTGGTACTTCACAGCCATTACGCTGCAGCATGTACCACATTTTGGACTCGCTTTTGCCTTGTGGACATAATAGAGGGTATCTATGTTGCTGTTATGTTTGCTTCTCAGTATCTTCAAGTGCAAACACTGGCCAAACTGATGTAAACACTTTCTGTTTTAATAGAGACTGGTCGGGCTCAGTCTAATTGGCCTCTGTTGATGGACAAACCCCAAACGGAGAAACCTGAGAGACATGGAGAGGATTTTCTTCACTCTTGATTCAGACGCTGCCACTGCCTAATTCCTGAGGCAAATTTTCACCATCAGAATGAAACAGATTTAACAGATAAAATATATTATTTTCTAAGCCAAATGTCAGTTTGACTATTACACTGTAGTTTTATTTCGATAAAGACATGATGAGATCACAGTGAGAGATTTTTAAACAGTTAATTAAGTTATATATTGTGCGCAGCTCCTTAGTTAGCAGTCGTAACGTTTAAATAAGCTTAGTAATGAAACAATGTCATGTCAAAATCACACGCGTACTTCTCCAACACCTACAGCCTATGCATGACAAATAAGTGTTAGTATTGCTACTTATTGTTACACTTGTGTAGACATGTCAAGGCTTGTTTTCTTCATGCATTGAAATTTCGCAGTAAAAACCTGTCAAATGGAACTTCAGTATTTTTGGTTAAACAAATTCTCAGATGGGTGTCACTTAGACAACACATAGTTTTCTGCTGAAGCCAGCTGCATTCTACAACGTGTCGTGCACAAATACGGTCTATAGACTTGTCTCAGCTGTCAGCTACTTATAGCTACTGTACATCAAATGATATCATTCTTTTACGTGCTGGAGTTCAGCAAATTCCAAAAGCTGCTTTGTTTCTGGCTGCAACTGCAAACAGTTGATGGGTCAGTGGACTCTCTGCACTAACCTCTTGAAGGCAGGCATCAGACACTGTGTAATTAGATGGCTGTAATTACCACTATGCCATTTCAAATGTCCAGCGTTCCTGCATTATAATCAAAAAGCAACAAACACCCAAAGCCACCTGGAGAGGTCAGTGCGCATTTACTAAAAAGGGAAGAAGTTCTTCAAATAACAAATGAAACACTGTCTAGACTTGATTAGTTATTCTGGTTATTGCTCAGCATGATGGCATGGGAACAAAAAAATATTCTTTTATAACTATAAACTTTTTTATGACTATAAACTTCTTTTAACTATAAATCAATCTACAACCAGCCTCTACAACACCAAATACTGTTGAACATTCTTAAATGACCATAGTTGTCAGTGGCACCTGTCAATGAGCATTAGTAGGCCTGTTAAATAATTATTAAATTATAAAAAATTGTAATTTAATGAAGTACATGCTATCCTTAGTGAAAAATAAATATACTAAAATATATTTGAAATACATTTTCGTCAAGTATACTAGGAATACATTTACATATTATGTACTTAATAAAAATACCTTGCAATTGTACTTTTGGCATACTAAACTGGTATACGTAAAGTCTGCTAAACTGGAACAACTAATTTTGTACTTAATGCACTTTATTTGTGCAAAATTAGTGCTTAAAAGTCCACTTAAAATATCTTGCATTTAAAAACTGATATTATAAGATCACACAATCTACATCAATGGTGACATTTGCATACGTTTTAGGCTTAATATTAAGAAATATGCACAAGTACTACAAATAAAGTGTAATTATAATTTTTATGTCGGTAAGTCTCAAGTGATACATTAATATGAAATAGTTGTATTTTAAATACGTTACTTTTTCCTGGGTATGCTAATTGTATTAATAGGGAAACTGCACTCAAAGAAAGATGATGATTATTAGATTATTATCTAATCTAATAATTATTAAGACTGTAATCGAATTAATTATATTATATACTAATAAACCGTATTTATCTTACACAAAACACATATTACATGAGGGAAAAAAACAGGCACAGTAAAAAGATTAAATAAGGAAATAATGCTGTTTGCGCGCTATTTTGTTTTAAATCGTTACGTTCGTTTACCTGTTTGGCGTCGCTGTTTCAGATCACGTTTTGAAATGGCGTGTCAGCTGTTAAGTTTAAAGTGTCTCACTTGTGAAAATACATCTCCAGACCGCTACAACTGGTACAATTTCGCTTTTAAACTGAATATCCCGTACTGTGTGAACAGCAAAATCAGTTTTGTACTTCCAGCTCGAATCGCTCTGAAGGTAGGACAATGTACTTCCTCATTAGAGAATTTACATACGGGTCATTTGAAATTATTAGATATGTTTTTGTTATTGTTGTTGTTTTTTTGTTTTGTTTTGTTATTTTTTTTTTGTTTTTGTTTTTTGACTTTGTTCTTTGTATTTAAAAAAGTTAACACAATATTTATAATCTAGAAGTTTTAATATATTAAAACGTTAAAAAGTCATCCCTGCTTTCCACGACGTAATATAGGCCTACTGTTTTGCATGTCTATAAAACAAACTTGAAAAAGAAGATAATGTCCATACTACTACAAACAACTTAGTTCGTGCCAACTATGCTTTTCAGTGTAGCCTCCCACAATGTCTAAATATGGCTACACAATTAGAAACCATTGTGTTGCATAAATAAATATTACATTTTAAAAACTAGATATTACAACTTCGAACATCAAGACGTTTTTTTCCAACTGTGAGCATAAGCTTTGAATCCAAAAGCAAGCTGAGCCTCAGACATTCGTATGGCTGCATAGCTTGCCTTTACGTCTGCACCCTTTTCACAAGTGCTTTCTGAATGAGCCCCTGTGTCTGATTCCAGCTATGACTTCCTCGTCAAGCGTCTGCTTCAGCACACACATCAGCACCCTGCTGTACCATTGTGGCCTGTATTCTCATTTCCACACTGGGCATTCCATCTACATTTGGGCCATTACAATTGTGGCCCAGCATGTTTTCTCCCCAATTCAGCTTAGCCTCTTCAGACTCTTCCATTCCTGTCCCTACATATTTTCTTTGAAATGACATATCATGTCTAGTTATTTAGAAGTATTTTAAGGAATCATAAAAGCGGGGATCTGATGTAGGTTCATGAAAAATACTTTCTCAAGATGTTTTAGGTCCTTCAACCAATGTATACGTAATCTATAGGATGACCTAAAGGATTTTGGGAAGTTATTTAGTTTCTCAAAGTTAGCTGAACAGACCATAACACATGGACGTCTTGTTTTTTTTGTTGTTGTTTTTCTGGAAAAGAGATGTAGATGTCATAGCTTATCATCAGAACTTGGTTCTGGGGATGGAATTGAATGGAGCTTCAGGTATTCATAGTCTAAGATAGAGTTGCTGCCATGCATGCAGTTCAATGGCAGCCATGGAGTGGGACTCTGTGGGACTTAGCAGCAGGAACAACACACCAGGCCCTCAGATAATGGACTCGCTGAATGTCTACCATCTGGTGTTTGTTTAATACACAGAGAAGGTCAAACGGCCAGCGATCCTTTTCTACTCTCCTGCATTCACTTCTTAGATTGGGGAAATCATTGATTTTACCCCTCTACCGGATGATCTTTGTGTGTTGGAGCTCAGTATGACAATGACAACAACCTTATTGCTTAAAACAGCACTCTGTAGGACTGAAACAACCTGAATTCAGCTTGGGAAGTGAATGCTCAGTGGTGTGTCTTTGCTTTGATTGAGGCCCCCAGACACAAATTCACCTCATGTCTTCATACATTCAGGAAGGCTTGAATTATTGGACTTTCATTTGCTTTGATCTGCCTCGCTTATCCGGGGTGGCTGGGTGCTTTACGGCTCGGTGGTTACACTCACGTTGAAATTCATCCGTCGTATTACTCTTACCGGGCATTCCTTATATCGTTTTATTACAAATCTCTAGGTAAATCTACACACTCGCTGCCGTTCCATGACATCTTATAGGGCCTTGCGGTTTTGAAAGAGTGAATGGAGGCTCATTGCCTCTTTCAGTTTTATTCATGAGGCGCTCGGTTGCATCATGTACCCAGGCGCGTTTGGCGGTGTCCTCATCGGTGGAAGTTACACATGCTAATGATCTCTTAAGTGCTAGACTGGAGAGTAAACCATGACTAACTGCAGAGCTGAGAGAGAACGGGACACGTGCGCAGTCTCATTTGGCAACAAGGCAGGCTTTCCTCTCAAATGTGAGGCAACTAAATACACTTAATTGAGAGTGAGTGGACATAGAGGACAAGGGTGAGGAATACAAGCTGTAACTTGGATTTACTTGATTACGAAAACAAATTTAAGGACCGTACTCTTTACAGTTCTTAATGAGAGATTTAATTTCATGCTAATGAGCTGGAAATATATTGTTACAACAGGAACTAAACAGAAATAGAAACTTCTTTCACTATGGATTAAATTAACCCTCCTACTACTAAACAGAACATCATTATGTGGTGGCTGCGTCGAATCTGAGAGGGTGGGAAAATTATGTGTATTTTTACTTCGTGTGACCGTAGAAGAAACACGCTTGATAGAAAGATGATATAAAGATGATTAACGCATTGGCCCCTCACATGAGGAGCCGGTCTGTAATGCCCTAAGCCTCCTCATAGCACAGGCCTCCTCAGGAGGGAAACAATGCAGCTCATTAGGATGGGCAGGGCTTCTCAGAAGCGCACAATGCTTACAACCTCCACAAGCAGGAAACAACTTTGAGCCCGGTCCCAGGAGGTCAGTAGCAAAAGTGGCAAAATCATTTAAATCTCCTTAATGAACTGTTAATAGGTCAGGTGTCTATTTGTGCTAGTCTGAGCCCGCCTCCCCCTCGAGTTCCTGTGTCAGTCTGTCGGATCTTCAGCCAGTCAGGAAGTGGGGGGGTGGGCAGGGGACAGGTCAGGAGGTTGCACTTAAAACCCGTTCCCATGGAAATAAATGCTTGTAGATTCACGCTAAGTGTTTCTGAAAGTGTAGCTGAGAAAATTACAGCATTACGCATGTTTTTATCTCTTATGCAACAAATGTGAATTGATAGCTACAAGCACCCTGATGATATATGAAATCCAGTGCATGATTTGCGTCCATATGTTTGGCACTACCAAGGCGCGCATGCTATATACAGTGTGTCACAGATCATGGCTGTGTGTTTAGTAATTTGCTCGTTGTGGTCGTACTTTACTTTTGTTACTAATTAGCAGGTCAAATCCTCAGTAGCGTAGTGAAATAGCACTTTGAATCGGTTAGTGTTGTGCGCTTCAAGACCAGCTCGATCATTTACTAGAGACAGAGGCCACTGTGATACTTTTTTGCAAGAAAACTTCCAAGTCTTTAGCCAGCATTAACTTATATGGGTTTTAATTATAGTATTGTGTGAAATTCAAATGAAGCCTTTGGGGGATTTCATTATTTAATCAAGCAAGTTCTGTCTAGAATCTTTGGACTGTTTTCCTCAAAGCTTTTTCACATTCACTAGCATTGGGCTAATGAAAGTCTTACTGCTGTATTTTGCGTCCTGGGATCTAGCACGTATTTCCCAAATGCACTGATTTCATAAATGTAGTTTACCACTTGTGCGTAAGGTTGATTCCCATTCGTGTTTTATCATGTAAGTGCATATAGACGTAGCAGACTGTGTAGTAAGTGTCTTGTTCATAGATTTATCCATGTTCGTTTTTAACAAGTGATGTTCAACATTCTAATGGGCAAACAAAAATTAAGACATCAGCCGAAGAGCTTTTCAAGCTCTGGTTCAATTAATTATTATTCAAAGATTTTAACATTTTTACAATACGCCAGAAGAAACCATTAGCCCTTTTTTAAGTATTTCTTAATTTCAATTTGCACTGCGGAAACATTTTGATGAATTTGATGAGGGCTGGGGATTTAATGTTGTCCCACTGGGAGGAATTATTTGATTCTAAAAAGACACATCATAATGGAAAATGTGGAATGAAGGAGATTGCAATAGATTGCTGTAATTCAGACTCTTTGGCAACGTCTTAAATCGTTGCTAGCTCCAATCCCAACCTTCAAAGAAACGCTTGACTACAGTGAGAACCACTGTACCACTTTTCACCACAGGTAGCGATATAATGCAGCCAATGATTAATTTTAATTAAACACATTTTGGAAAATGATATTGAATGTTTGAACCCCTGGTGCTTTAATTACTTTATTGCCTCTCAGCTCTAACTCTGAAATGCTTTGGCTGGATGACATACTGGAATATATCCTAAAAAAAAAACCTCACAGCTGGCATGCAGAGAGCTTCTTCTGATTTCTATAGTGCATTTGCTATAAGGGTGATACAATCCAAGTATGTTGAAAATTAATACCACTAAGAATGCTAATTTGCTCGCAGCCTAAGAGCTGTTTTAAATTAGCTGTGAAATTAAAGAGAACATCTAACCCGTACTGTTGACATACAGCTGCTGTTATTCGTTTTATTGTCAAATAATTGCAAACGGCGACGTAAGCAGGCTTCATGACCTCGGAAGGTCCCTAACGTTGTTCCCATTAGACTTCGCAGACAGCTGGAGAAAGTGAAACATCCTCAAGACACTTGGGTTAAAGCTCACCTTAAGTGTGGTTAAAGAGGGACACAGAGGCCAGAGCCTCGACTTTGGTCCTCATGAGCTCTAATGACCTGACAAAAGTCAGGATTATTGGACGTGCAGAGAGACAAATGGCATCTACAAAGCGTTTGGCCTTAAGCCTCTTGAAGATCCTCAACCCAAACAAGACAATTCCAACAAGCCCTTTACCCATCCTTTGTCTATGGCCAGAGAAGTTGAAACAGTTCAATGGGAGGATTACCCCCACTTGAGCTGTTCTGAGAGAGATGAATTGATAAGTTCCTGTTGGGGTTAAACCAGGTGGGAGCTGCTATGCAGATGCTTTTTGAAAGCAGTCCTAGGATGGTCAAAGAGGAAGTAGTTTCACCACGGGGGAGCTGTTTGTAGTCTTTAACTCAGAAGTATGTCATCTAACGACGGTTAAAGACGTCTTCTTCTGAAACGATCGGTAAAACCGAATTATGCATAGCCCTAGGTTTTTCTTAAGATCAAAATTAATTTTGCATCACAGTTTTACTTCGATTTAAATGTTGTTTTATTCAAGTTTATAATAGTCACAAGGACATGTAGCTAGTGGCATGATCTGGAAGCTTGTGTGTCTTGTAGTCGGAACAACATTTTCCTACGCACTGATACACTGGTGTGTATCAAAAGAGATTTCCGTAAACTAAGCCGCGCTGGTCTGAAAAGGCCAGAGGCAATGGAACCAGCAGCTGATAAGATCTTCATACTTGGCTAGAGCTGGAGAGGCAGTGAAGAGTTAGACAGGGAAGGCAATACATCAAACCTGCTCCATGGCTACCGTTAAGAAAGGAGTATAAATAGACAGGTTCTCATGGTGCCTCTTGAAGTCCTGAAGCCCAATTAGACCGGCTTGTTCTTAATACCTTAGATGCCATTTACTTTTTTAATGCAGTAATCCAAGATTTGAGCTCCAGTGACATTATGTTTTATGTGTGCATTATTATATCTTGTGTGGTCCAGTATTATAAAAATGTAAATACTTAGGATAAATACAATACACTAAATTCAATAATGAATCATTTAAATAGTACATTTTAAAAATGAATGTATGTATACAGTTTATTAAAAATGTATTTTTTTTATCTCATAAATGTTTTATGATATTTTCTGCTAACCTAAAACTATTATAACTATTTTTTGTTATATTTGATTTTATAATGCATGCATGCTCATATTTTCCTCTTATTAATTGCATTTAAATCCAAATTACAAAATCACGTCATACCGCATTTAATGTATAACATAATATAACATAATATACATGTTTTTTTGTAAATTTTAGTTCACTTTAATATAATGCGAATCAGCTTTACAATAGTGTTCCATTAGTTAAGGTTAGTTCATGTATTAACTAACATAAACAAACAATGAAAATACGTTTATTACAGAGTTTAATAATCTTTGTTAATGTTACTAATGAAAATACAGTCGTTCATTGTTAGTTCATGTTAATTCATAGTGCATTAATCTTAACAAGCACAACTTTTGATTTTAATAGCGCATTAGTAAATGTTGAAATGAATATAAACTAAGATTATTTTATAATTTAAAAAGTACATTTTAAAAAATGAATGTATACATTCTATTGAAAGTATTTTTTATCTCATAATTGTTCATAATATTTCCTGCTATCTCAGATACTATTTAACCTAAAATTATTTGAAACAGTTTTGCTATTTATTTGATTGTATAATGCTTGCAGCATGTTTATTTTTTCCTCATAGTAATTGCAATTAATATTTTTACTTTAACAAATTCGTGTAATGTGGCATTTAATGTCAAAAGACTGTAAAGTAATATAAATTTCCTTTGTAAATTAATATTTTAGTTCACTTTAATATAACGTGAATCAACTTTACAACGAGTTTCCATTTGTTAATGTTTTAACTAACTTGAATAAACAATGAACAATACATTTATTACGGAATTTAATAATCTTTGTTAATGTTTGTTAATGAAAATACAGTCGTTCATTGCTAGTTCATGTTAATTGACAGTGCATTAACTAATCTTAACAAACACAACTTTTGATTTTAATAACGCATTAGTAAATGTTGAAATGAACATAAACTAAGATTAACAAATATTGTAAAAGTATTTTTCATTCTTAGTTAATGTTAACTAAACTAATGTTAATTATTGAACCTTATTGTAAAGTGTTAGCATGCATGCATAAACCCTTTTTATAAGTTTTGGTAAAGTAGTTTAAGCTCGAGCTTATATAGACTATCTTTTGCGTTAGCCTTTCTACCCTTCAAGAGCAAAAGGCACAGAGAGATTAAATGTATTGATCGGCTTAAATAGCCCTGTCTTTAATAAATACTACGTTATGACGGTGAGGTTCTGTCGGCGTGTTGGCTGATGAAGGCATGCCTCTCGAAGTCAGCAATCAGAGGAAGTTTGGGGGAAAGATAATCTTTCGCTCCTAGCATCCTCAGAGACGCAGGCCAAGCAATCAGGGGATAGCGGTGATTGCTTGGGTTGCACTTGTGAAATCACAGCCTGCATTGGTCCCAGACCTGAAGGAGATGCTAAAATCGACCTCTTCTAAGTTTCTCTTTTCAAGTAAATACTGATTGGGGCCTCCATAAACCAGCTAGCACCTTCCTCTCTTCAGACATCTGGGGGATTCTCACATACAATCTGTCATAAACCACAATAGGAGTAATTTATTGTACTTGAAATACAAATGTATGGTGACTGATGATGTGGCTTTCCATAGTTCAGCCACGCATGAGGAGGAAAATACAAATACGTGAAGCCTTTCTTTTTTTGATAGAAGATGTATTGAAGCATAAATTAAATCTAAATTCCTCCTTTTTTACACCATCGGTTAAATGTGAAAAAAGGGGAAAAACATGTAAAGCATGTTCCATGTGTAGGTGGGAAATTGGCAAGGAGACAAGAAGAAAGCCAAGGACCTGCTCCAAGATGGGTTGCGTTAAGATTTCACACATGCAGAAAAAGCCAATAAACAAATAGCCATCCCTTGATGGCCTGAAATCAGATGCTAAATGAAGTCACTTGGGATGAAGCCGACAAATGTAGCCAAGGCTCAGAGAGCATCTCAGACTCTGTTGTTTTCTTCTGACCCGACCCCCTAAAAAGCCTTTCCCTGTTTCATACTTCTATGATTGAATTCAGTAGGATCATGTATCCCAAAGAAAAGGCAATTAGTAGATGACACTGAAATGGCAAAGGAAACAAGCTTTAAACACGGCAGAAGACAGCTGTCCAGATATTACCAGTCGCCGGAGCAAACTGCACCCGATTAAAGTTTAATGCGGCTTTTAAGCGAGGATTTTGCTTATCAGTGCGATGGGGTCTGAGGGAAAATATTGTTATTGATTCCATCATTTTAGACGTAACCGATCCTTTAAGTAATTTCTCCGGGTTCCTGTGTGTCAGTTTTTAAGTGTCTGCTTGGGTTGGATCACTGAGACCCGAGTTCATTTAGAATTCAGAGCTTAATGCACAAAGTGTTCCCAATACGATTTCAGTCACATCTGTTGGAGGACGAGACGTTTATTTCATCGGAGACCCGGCCGACGACAACATGGTTCAAGTCGGGGCAGCTGAATTATGAAAATGAAGTGCTGTTCAGAGGCATCTTAATTGACGGGAGATTCCAGGGGAGAACATTTAAAAATATTGATCCACCGCTTTCTTAAAAGTAGAGAGCTATTTACATCGATTCATTAAGGTACTTCTGATGAGATATGTTTGTTTTGATTTTCACTCCACATATTCTTTTGTTTTGAAATGCCAAAAGAATAAAAATAGCCATGCCTGGCTATTTTGATTTATTTTGTTCCAAGTTATTTTGGGTAAATACACCACCAGTCAAGATTTTTTTTTTTTTCTGAGAGAGAATTTAATACTTTTATTCGGCAGGGACACATTAAATTGATCAAAAGTGACAATTATGTTACAAATATTTCTATTTAAAAGAAATACTGTTCTTTTAAACTGTTTTTAATATTCAGAGAACACTGAAAAATATCACTTGTTCCAGAACAACAATAATGAGAAATGTTTCTTGAGCAGCAAATCAGCCTATTACAACGATTTCTGAAGGATCATGTGACACTGAAGACTGACGTAATGGCTGCTGAAAATTAATGAAAAAAATACATTCAAAAATGTATTCAAATAGAATAGAGTTGTTTTAAATTACACTTTATTTCTTTTATCACATAAATGGAACTTTGGTAATAAGGCGGCGCAAACAATCGGATGCGCATCTCGTCATTAGTTGTAAATCACGTGCTGTCAGATGGACACCTACGCAGAGCTGTAGTTCACTGACAAGCCATGCAATATCGCGTTCATTATCAGAGAAGTATCGCCTCCGATGTTGTACGCGATATTGCGTAGCTTGCCAGTGAACTATGGCTCATTGTAGTAAATGCTGACAGCAGGTGATGGAGATTTACGACTAATCACGGAACCGGTATTATTGACGAAATGCGCGTGATACATGTGCACAGCCCTATTTGTTGAGCATAAGGGACATTATACAAAAACACTATACTAATTGAATAGTATTGTATGTGTTTTACCTTAAAAAAACGATGACAGTGGCTAGCGTATATGAATATTTCAACAGTTTTAAACGTAGACCCATATATCTATTTAAGGTGATAGACTTGATATGAAGGAAAAGCTGGTATAAAGTCGCAGATTAAAATTCAGCTTTAAAACGGAGCGAGAGAGACTCTACAACAAAGTTTGGCTCATTGTGCAGGTCCCTCCACTCCATGAACAGACTGCAGCGATATACAATAGCCCCGCTCAGGAATGGAGGTGTGGGCTAATTTGTCCATCTCCTGCAGTAACCCTCCACTGCTGTAAGAGAAGAAAGACCACATTCAGACCTCAACTGGATTAGACAGGCCAAAAAGAGCAGGATGTTGAAAGAATGGGAAGCTTTTGTTACATTCCCTTTCAGATCATATAAGATTTTGATTAAAGAACAGTGGTTTTAATGCATATTGGTCGATTCAAATTCAATCTGAACTTTTTAGACATTAACGTACAAACCGACAACAGTAACCCGAGCTTAAGTAGTACATCTTTGGCACATTAAGGGTTCTTCAAGAAAGGAAACCAAAGACAGAAAATATAGGTTCAGGTTTCAGGCTTTAGCCAGTGTGAAAATATCGTCAATTCGATCAAAAATTTATAATGCAACTTTCCAGGTCTTAAATTTCCTTGGGCTGCACTTGAAATGGGCACTTGTTTCCCCATTATGGCTTTTTTAATCTACTTACGTCCGACTTGTCTTGCTTAAAGATCACTCCACCGTATTGGATGTTCAGTATCTAAGGTATGTGTTCCTCTGCCGGGCCTGATGAAATAACACAACAGTTTACATATTTCTAAACCCGATCTGCAGACCGATTGAAAAATCCATACCGACAATCAAATTTCCCTGAAAATATATACATACAAGTCTGCTTTGAGGTGACTGAAATGAGCAAATTTGGTTTCAGGAGACAGGAAGAGAGTCGGGCCTAAGGAGCACGGATCAGGCGGTAAATGGCTACTCATCGCGACCAGGAACGAAACTCATCCATCCCAAGAGACCCTTAGAGAAGGGTGAGAGAGGCAAGCGGTGAGGAAGGAAGAATATGCGCTGCTCTCTCTTCCTTGCAGCTGGTATGAATTATTCAGCTAGGGGGAGGGATCGCCTTACATTAGCCATCTTGTTTCTTGTGCCTTTAATGACAGTTGTTGTAAACATACATAGACAAACACCGTTCCCGCTCCTACACGACTCTCTCTCTGGTCCGACTGAGAGAAATATCTCGATTCCTTCAATCGCACGTCGTCCTTTTTCCAGTTCCCGAGAGATCGACGAAGAATATCTGCCCTTTAATGTGTGTTTTCAAAAGTCGGACGGGAGGGAGGGTGTTCGTGGGGAACTGTCATCACCACCATTTTCCATCAGGCATAAAATCAGGGTGCCGAATGACACGTAAGTGTTTGTGTGTCCCCTGCTTGAATTTGCAAGGTCAAGGGGAGACATTTGGCCCCTGCTAAGAACTAAAGCCCCCGGTATTCAAAACATTTACCCATTCATGTTTAAGAGATGGCCTGTTTAAATAAATGATGACTGTTTACATTAAGGCTTAAGTGTCTACCTTTTCACGTGGAGGAACAACATTGGCTCTCACGTGAATTCCTGCGGCCATACGAGTTTTACAGATTTGAGTGGGCCGCAGAAACGCCGTATCACTGGCCTCGAGGTCTTTCAGAGAGATATTGTAGAGGGGCAACGTATGTTTTCCTTCCTATCTACACCTTTGGTTTCCCCTGTGCTTGAATTGTTAATGCTTATTTCAAGATCAAGAGACGATATGGGATATTTGAGAAGGCCGAGATACTCATCTTGTCTAGTGCACACTTCAACAGTGCTGACTGCTGGACTGAACGCTCATCACAAACAAAATCAGTATCCCCTCAAGTGCTTGCTAGTAATATTAAATGATGCTATTTATCACACTATAACTCTTGCAATACGTCATAGCCTTCAGCGTTCGGAGGAAACATCCAGGCATTTGGTCCACGGCCACTTGAGGTGGGTCGTCTGTCAACGGCCAGACTTTAGCCACCGCCGCCTGAATAAGCACACTGAGAGCTGCTTTGTCCCGATCTGCCCTTCGCACTCAAGCAGACCAGAGGAATGTCAGGTCTCCGAGGTGAGATCGCGTGGATAGCTTCGGCTGATCACTTGAGGAAGTCCCACATGTTAAAGTGAGCCTCGGAGGCACCCCGAAGCAGCTTAGGTGAATCGCCATATTGATACACGATGAAAACCGGGGGCCCGGCAATCCCTCCTTAATCCTATAATGCAACGCTGCGCCGCGGATTTGGTTATCGGGCCGTTCTCCAGTGTCACTCGCGGAGGCGTATCTGTGTGACCTGACATGGTGACCACGATCGCTGACTCGCCTATTCAACTTGACTCGAGTTGATTCGCCCGCTTGGATCTAGAGTTTCCCTTTCTCCCTCTCGCTCTCCCTTTTCCCTCTCGCTCTTCCTTCCTCTCTCTCTCCTGTTTCTATCTGAGATCAGACAGCAATGTTACTACACCACATCTTGATTTGTTTGTGTTGTGCGTTTCAGGAACCGCTGAGGAAATGGAAACAGAGAGCCTGAAATTATCTTGCATTATTCAAATGCTTTGCCAACTAGCACAAGCTATTTTATCTCTATTTACTCGGTGACCCGAGATCAGAAGCTAAGTGGCATATGTATGTCCATTAGCTGCAGGATTGAAGCTCCCTCTCACCCACCGCCCTGTTTTCATAATTAGCCCTTCCCTGCTAAATGTCAGAGTCTGCTGCCGCACATCCATCCGACGGGCCCTTGGCAGCATACGCTAACTCCTAAACAACACTGATATGGCTAAGTGTTTCAGGAAGCGAGGCCTCGGTTCCAAGGGGTTACGTAATGGAGCCGGCTCCTTCATTAAAGGCTTCCTGCTCGCCGTTGAGTGTGCCTCGGGTCCCTTGGCTCCTTGCATTGCCATTCATGCTGCCCACATGCAAACAAATATTAATTTTACCCCAGCACAAACAATAACAAAAGCAGATGTCAGTCAAACACTCTTGAGTGTGGCGGTGACCTGCCGTCTTGGGGAGGATTGGCTGGGCGGGACTTCCCAGGCCGGCTCTACGGAGGCTCGGTTATGTGTAAGAGGGAGGTAGGCGGACTCCGGGCCTCGTCGTGCCGTGTCCCGTCTCCACCATTAGATGGAGCGCTTGCTGTCAGTGGAAATGAGCCTGTTTTGTGCTCGCATCTCACGTCAACTCCATGCAGGCAGAGAAACTGATTAGATAATTAGTATCACCATTGATTGTGATCTTATTATTCAAATGATAATGCACAGATACAATCATTAGTTGATATGTGCGCTGTAAATGGTTATTTATAAGCATGTTGCAAATACAGAAAACAACTTGATTTTGCAGTTTTCTTTGTTTATTAGTCCTTAAATATTAGATACCTATTAAGTGCTTCAGTGTAGTGTGTAATGGTAATTTTGCATAAATATACAACAGACATTCCCTACAATCATTTACGAGTAAAATGATGCGAGAGGTATTGCTTACACATTAGACGCATGTTAATACACTCTCAGAAAAAACGATAGTGTATCTTTGTACCTTGTTTACCTGTAAATGGTACATATTAGTGCCTAAAGTGATCATATTAGTACTTTTTTAAAAAATACTGCTCCAATGACAGCTTGGTACCATTTTTTTGTGGTATAGTGTGTGTAAGATTGAATATGACCTTACAGTACAATATACCATTGTTATACACTACCAGTCAAAAGTTTTTGAACAGAAAGATTTTTTATGTTTTTCAAAAAATCTCTTTTGCTCGCCAAGCCTGCATTTATTTAATCCAAAATACAGCAAAAAGCAGTAATTTTGTGAAATATTTTTACTATTTAAAATAACTGCTTTCTATTTGAATATATTTTAAAATTAATTTATTCTTGTGATCAAAGCTACATTTTTAGCATCATTACTCCAGTCTTCAGTGTCACGTGATCCTTCAGAAATCATTCTATTATGCTGATTTTCTGTTCAAGATTTTTTTTAGTATTATTGTTATCGACATTTAAAATAGTTGAGTACATTTTTTTTTCAGGATTCTTTGATGAATAGAAAGATCCAAAGATCAGCATTTATATGAACTAAAAAGCTTTTGTAACATTATACACTATACCAAGAATAATAAAGAAATTATAGAAATTAATACTTTTTTTTTTTAGCAAGGATGCTTTAAATTAATTAAAAGTGATGATAAAGACATTTATAATGTTACAAAAGATTTCTATTTCAGATAAATGCTGTTCTTGAACTTTCTATTCATCAAAGAAACCTGAAAAAATTCTACACGGCTGTTTTCAGCATAATAATAATAATAAATGTTTTTTGAGCAGCTAATCAGAATATTAAAATGATTTCTGAAGGATAATGTGACTGGAGTAATGATGCTAAAAATTCAGCTTTGAAATCACAGCAATAAGTTACATTTTAAAATATATTCAAATAGAAAACGGTTATTTTAAATAGAAAAATATTTCAAAATTTGACTGTTTTTGCTGTACTTTGGATCAAATGAATGCGGGCTTGAGCAAAAAACACTTCTTTAAAAAACATTAAAAATCTTACTGTTCAAAAACTTTTGACTGGTAGTGTAGCTTTTACATTACAAGACCGCACAAATTAGCTAAATACATCAAGTAATACATTAGAAATGTTTTCGAGAAAACATTAAAAATGTTTTCTTATGTTCACCAAGGCTGCATTTATTTGATCGAAATACAGTAAAAACTGTAATATTGTTAAATATTATTACAATTTAAAATAACTGTTTTCTATTTTAATATATCTCAATGTAATTTATTTTTGTGATGGCAAAGCTGAATTTTCAGTTGCCATTACTCCAGTCTTCAGTCTAATATGCTAATTTGGTGCTCAAGAAACACTTGTAGTTGAAAATAGTTGTGCTGCTTGACGTAGCCTTTGATAAACAGAAAGATTAAAAAAAAATCACAGTATTTATTTTAAAAAGTCAATTAAATGTCAATTTAATGCATCCTTACTGAAAAAAAAAAATCTTACTGATCCTATTATCTAAACACAGCTATATAGGGGGCAATATCGTTTAATTATGTTATTCTTAGATTATGTGATTCAGTTACCACTGCTATTTGAGTAGGTTTACTTTAAGTAAGCTACCCCCACAATAATACATGCTGAACTGTGTATGCATAGCTCATCTTCGGCCTTTCTTCTCGCTTTTCCTTGTTCATTCTCGTAAGAAGATATCAGAGTGCTAAAAGGACGTTTGGTATGAGCAGCATCTCGAAAACACGGGTTGTGTGGCCGTGTTTGTTAAAGAGGTGGGGGGTCTGACAAAAATGTCCTCCCCTCTCTCGGAAGATGATAGTGAGGTTGCCGATAGATCTCCAAGGTGCCGATGCCGAGAGTGGGGACTCGCTGCACTGACGCTTGACAAAATATTTTGGTAGGAAATAAGTCATTACCAGAGCCAATGACAGGCGGACGATGAGTCTGGCATTGATCGGCGGTGGAGGGGGGTGATGATCTGTCCATGCTTGCAAGTAACTCCATAGGGCACCACTCTCTCAGATTTCCCTGCTCTGTCCTCATAACCAAGAGGTGGCCTGTGAAAAAACAACCATCAAAAAAAAAAAAAAAAAAAAATCACTTCATCTCCGCTCCCCCCCTCACAGTACNTCCATAGGGCACCACTCTCTCAGATTTCCCTGCTCTGTCCTCATAACCAAGAGGTGGCCTGTGAAAAAACAACCATCAAAAAAAAAAAAAAAAAAAAAATCACTTCATCTCCGCTCCCCCCCTCACAGTACGACCCCCCCTCCCTTTCAGGGCAGGGGACGAGCTTCTCAGGCTTTGTGCAATTAAACACTCCATCTGTCTGAGAAGCCTACGTCCTCCTGGAGCATTCGCAGCCTCTTCTAATTGCAATTCTTATTAGAAATCAAGCACCACACTGAAGACACAATGCATGCATTTCAACATCCCCTCTGCAAAAGAAAAGTAGACAAAAAAAATCAAGCTAATTAATGATTATCCATAAGCTGCTGATCTGCATAACTGCGGCCATCCCTCTAGGGTTCAATTTAGGCCTGATTGTGATGCCATATATCAGCTTACATTGTGCTTTATTCACACAAACGGAGGGCAAACCTGCTCGGAAAACACTTGTATACTTTATGTATAATGTATGTGACAATGTTTCTGCACGGCACAAAGAGCGTGCATCTTTTGATGTGTTCTTTGGGTGAAGTGTGAATTGAGGAAGGCTGGCGGCCAGATGGGACTGCTGGATCAGGTTACCTGTTAAAACTGCGCATCTGCCCCTGCAGTCAATCTCGCTGATGTCTGTGACAGGTCGATGGAGCCTGTGCAGGAAGGGCCGAAGCACGGGATGGGAAGGGTGAACTGGGAAGGGTCTGACCACTATAACCACCCCCCTCTCTGGGATTTCGCTGGACAGGGCAGGAATTCTGTATGGCCACTTGGTGCTCTGGAGTCAGTGGGACAGAGGGACAAAGGCAGAGTTCAGTTACACAGGGGCCAGGGCCGTGGCACCCAGTCAATACAAAATAGATTTACAGAGTCTCTTACATAAGTTTTTGAAATGTCACAGGCTCCTCTGTCCCCTCTTTGTCTGCAAACATGGTGTCGAGTATTATCGCGGATTCGTTCACACAGTTGCCTTGGGGAAGATGAGACCTTTGCTATCCTGTTAACATGTGAAAACAATATTATATACTTCACTTTTTGTTACTGTGCTTTTTAAAAATAAATTTATGGCAATGCCAACCTTTTTTTTCAGATTGTAGAGTAACTATTTGCATTATAAGGGTAAATACCACTGGCCACACAGCACAACTACTTGCATCATAATAGTATAAATACAGTACAATACAAAACAATGTATGACTATGCAATTTAAATGTGAATCCAGCTTATTTATGTATTTATTACTTTTTATTTGAATGTATTATAATATATTATATTATAATAGCACATTTTGTTTATTTTAGTAGTGATTTCAATATATTATTTTTTATTATAATTGGTCAAATATACTTATTTACACTTTTGTTCTGTATGCTTTATATAATTAATATAGTGTGTATTTTAGCGTTTGTACATAAATGTATATTAATTATAATTACATAAGAAAAGGTAATTTTTAATAATTTATATTCTTTTTATTATCAATATGTTTTCAGCATTGTTTGATGAATAGAAAGTTCAGAAGAACAGCATTTAATTAACAAAATTGTAACTGTGAAAGTCTGTACTGTTATTTTGGTTGCTTTTATGAATGTTTGCTAAATAGAAAAATTAAAGTAAAAATTTTACTTCAACACTCACTTTAAATTAAAACTTTTGATTGGTAGTCTGCATATATAATATAATTAGATGTATAGTGTAAAACTGGTCTATAGAAAAAAATACTAAACGATACTCTGCAATTCGCTGAAATAAAACGATAAAGAAAATATGGTAACAGTTTATTTTAAGGTGTCCTTGTTACACAAGTTACATGTACTTACTATTATAATAACAATAAATTATGCATAACTACAAGTACATGTAGTTAATTAATATTACTCAGTAATTAAATGTATAATTACACTGTAACAAGGACACCTTAAAATAAAGTGTAAACGAAAATACTAATAATATGGTATAATTAGTGTATATATATACATACATACATACATATGGACAAACCCAGTCATTGGGTTGTTTTGACCCAGCGGTTGGGTTATAGTATTTTTTTGCTTAAAATGAACCCAATATTGGTTGGAAATGAACATGTATTAATATGTTCAATACATAATAATTAAATAACAAACATTTTTTAAATAACCTATTAATAAATGTTCACATTTTGATTATTGCTGATGTTTCTAGTAATTATGTGTCTGATTTTTAATTTGCAACCTATTCTGGGCTGATTTTAAACCAGCCATATAGTAATAGTTGAGTTAAACAAAACTACCCAGAAGATTGGGTTAAACATTCAACCCAAACGCTGGGTTTGTCCATATTTCACATGAACTAAGAATGAACAAAACTACTACAGCATTTATTAATCTTAGTTAATAGCATTTACTAATGCATTATTAAAATCAAAAGTTGTGTTTGTTAACATTAGTTAATGCACTGTGGACCAACTTGAACTAATGAACAACTGTATTTTTATTAACTAACGTTAACAAAGATGAATACTTTAATAAATGTATAGTTCATTGTTTGTTCATGTTAGTTAATACATTATGACAGCTTATTGTAAAGTGCTACCGTTTCTTTATGATCTAACACTAATTAATAATAATATATACACTATATATTATATTGCTCTTTCTCATTTTGCTTTATAATAGCATGTTACTATACATAAAGCAAACAGTGTGAGTTAGTATTTACACTAGGGTGCCAATAGCACCTGCTTTCCTTTACATCTGCCTGCAAATAGCCTCTGCATGTGAGCATTTATTGTATAAATACCCCTGCATTTACAAAGGCGGATTTCAATGGCTGTGTGGAATCATCCATAAAGCATTTCACCTGTCACTCACATAAAGGTAAAAGACTGATCTTTGCTCTTTGAATATCTCAGGCAAGAAAGGGGCCCTAACCCCGTGCCTGGCCTCACTCGTCTATTTTTGATATTCCGCTTATAAGTGATTTGAAAGTTGATTGTGAGCAGACAGTCTGAAACTTTCCTGTCAGCTACTTTAAGGGCAAATAGATAGCCTCATGAATTATGCATAGGAGACAATTTTCTCTCAGTCACTGAGTCATCAATCAGAAGCTTTGCGAGGACCCCGGAATCAGCCAGCCCAGCTACATTCAAAGCTTCTAATATACAGGGGCGGTTTGGGCAGGGTTTACGAATTCCTCACTTAAGACAGCGGCGGTGCGAAAAAATTCCTCGGCTGACCGTTAGCTTCGCGGCATTGTGTTTTCCGTTCGTTATTTAAAATGCCCAAAAACCGCAGGTGCACAACGGTTCCATTTTTCAAACAAAGATTTATTTTTCATAAGGCAAATAAATGCAAATATTTGCACGTTTTGTCTTTTTTTTGTTGTTGCTAACAGAGACGCGTGGCTGAAAGGACCCTCTAGAGCAGCAATTTGATCCATGATTGCATGCATTTACCCATGTAATTGAAATAATGAGAGATGATTGCTTTGAGCTATTAGTCATAAGTTCCTGATCTTTTTGTTTAATCCTGGCATCAGCTGTCAGTGTGCTGGTAGGAGCTTTGGGGAAGAGACACTAAGGATATCATTTGCATCACCTCAGACTGTAATTTTTTTCCCCCTCGTTTTTTTTTTTCTCTCTCTCAGCCTCTGTCTGTCTGTCTCTTTGAGCCGATGTTCTTAATTCTCGGCGGCTCTCCGAGGTGCACGGGAGTTCTCATGATGTTTTGATGGGAACAAAGTAAGACAGAGCCCAAATATTCATAGTACGCATAACCAGGATGTTGTCAGCCGTAAGCAAAATAAAAGTCTTGGCAGCAGGTGTAAGGAAGGTGTAATTCTTCCACAGAGGCCATTTTGCCCTAATGGGGACACGCTCTACAGCAGCCTGTAACACAAGGTGTTATGTATCACTCCACCAATGACAAACCCTCACAGCGTTTTACAAATGAAGTAATAATTCCCCATTGTATCGGGACCAGCTGTCTGAGACGATCAAAACAACAAAGGAAAAGAAGCAGGGGGAAAAAAAAGAGATAGAACGGCAATTAATCACAACCATTATCTTCAAGACGAATCAAAAGGTGTCAAGCTGTTTTCTAAATATTACTGTGCCAGCAATATTTGATTATGAATTTGACACAAGACAACTACAGCAGGTATCATAAACATCTGGTAATTACACAGAGACAAAACATTCGCCTTGTTTATATCAGCTGCGGCAGGCAGACTTGTTTAATTGACTTGCATTTTATTGTTAGGCTCCAATTTTAAACTTGTTTAAAAACACATGGTATGTGTTTCAGGTGGCACGATGGTAATAATAAAGATCGTTGTGACTAGAGGCACAAAGTTAGATGCTTTTGATTAGCACATTTCATGTTTGTTTTAAACTACGCTCTGAACGCATACATGGATAAGGGGCTTGTTTTTTTTCCAGCATGAAATCTAATTTGTTTGTTGATGATGTGCTGCCACTGCAGAACTAAACTTAGCTCTCTCTCAGAAATGTCTTTGATTTTTGTTATTGTTTAGACTTGTGGCATTGGCTTATTTGCGTATTTAACTAACTTAAAGGCATAGTTCTGCCATTATTAAATCAATCCTGTACTCTAGCGACGTAGTACAAGGGGTCATTCTGCAGAAATGTCCACTTTTGGTATGGTAGGATGTGTTCCAATTAATGTATTTTTCGAACATTTAAACTTAGACCACATTATTAGATTAACTTTTGACTTTATGAATACATATAAATGACAGCTTAATGATTTTTTAAAAAATCCTTTTTGTGCAATTATTTAAAGACAGCATGCACCATTTTTGTCAGTGGTGTTACCTTCTTTGGCAATATTAAAGGTTTTTATGAAACATTATTTCTCAGTTTTTTTTTTTCAGCACATGTTGTCAGTTACAGAAAAATATGAAAATGCAAGAAATAAGTAGATTATGTTTTATTTATTTAATTTGATAAAGCAAACACAGTAACACCAGTGACATACATAAGACCTGATATACTGATCTTCACTGTTGTTACCCATAACTAAGGTAACACCACTGACAGTAACACCAGTGACAATTTCTACTCACTAAATTAAGTAGTTTAATCTATTTTTATTCTAGTTTTTTTACAATTCCCCTAACAATAAAGTAGGTCACATCAGTGACTTTAACTTTTACGGTTTCTTAACCAGTTGCTTATTAGCATGCATATTACTAGAATATTAGCCATTTATTAGTACTAATTAAGCACATATTAATGTCTTTTTCTACAAGACCTTATTCTACATCCCTAATCCTACCCAATACCTAAACTTAACAACTACCTTACTAACTATTACTAAGCAGCAAATTAGGAATTTATTGAGGGAAAAGTCATAGTTAATAGTGAACAAGTGTTACCTATTCTAAAGTGTTACCAAAGCTATGAAATCATGAGATAAATGAGAAAATTTCTAAAATCTAAAAAGATACAGTGGGTCTTTTTTCATAGATCCTTAAGAAACAGGAAGAAGAAAGTAAAGTGATGTCATCAGTGCGATTTTTGTTAAACAGTAACACCAGTGACACATCTCCAAGGAATTATACCTTTATTGCATATTTTATAATATTTATCCAGCATTTACATCATATATTTGACAATGTTGTATTTTAAAACCTGTTTTTGACCTCAAAATAAAGCGCTTTCCCTCTGTACATGGCTGTGGGGACGATCAGTTTTGTGGTGCTTGGAATTCGATATATATTTATTAAAAAATATATATACATTGCCACATTAATGGCTCAAGAAGGTTGTCCAAATAACATTCTGTTTTATTTTAAAATCTAAAGAAATTGTAACCCTAAAGTGTTTTTTAGTGTAATATTTCTGTAAAGTCTAGGGACAGAAAAATGGACATTTTCATAGAATGACCCAAAGACAAAAAACACTTTTTTAAAATATGTTTTATAAAACATCTTATTTAGTGTTTGAAATGACAAGAGGGTGAGTAAATGATGACAGAATTTTGAGTCAACTCTCCCTTTAACCTAAAATAGCATGATTAACAGTTTTTGTCTTTAAAACATACAGGGAAAAGTGAAGTTATCACATCGCGCGCTATAATGCGGAAGCACTGGCGGCCTCTTAACACCAGACATCAGATCTGTTGCTTTTACAGCTTCTGAAAGCTCTGCCAGGTAGTTGCAAGCTTTTTTCCCCCCCAACCTGAATCTCTTGTATTTTTGAGCTGGAGAGATGGTGCATTAGACAGAGTGACAATTCCTGCAGGTGAAATGTGTGTCAATTCTCAGATGAATGCTCGTGTGTCTCCCTTCACTCTCTATCCTCTCTTCAAGCCCTCTCCCAAAGGTAACAGGTATTAGTAAGAGATCTCTACATATTCCCCTGTAGGCTTTCCTTTAAAGAGCATCCTCTTCAAACGCCTCTCCCATTCAGCCAAATCTTTCATCTAAAGCATCCACTGCAGGCTATTATGAACCCTGACACTTACAAAAGATTTTTTCTTTTTTTTTTTTTCCTATCATATCCACCTGCGTGTCAAAGAAATGATGTGACACGCACACACACACACACACACACACACACACACGCGCACATTAAGGGCCGCGTTTCTCTCCGAATCTGGGTTCCTGTCTCAAAGGGGGAAAGGAACGGTTAGGCAGAACTCACTTTCTGGATGGTTCATTGCTATTCTGAAAGCGGCGCGGCTGTTTGTCTGAGGGTTCGCTTCTTTTCCCTCCGAGTCCTATTCCTTCTGTCAGCATGTCTGCGAGCGCAGGCAGGTACACACATGCGCCAAATAAGCAAGGTCACCTCCAAACTCTCTGAATGTATGAAATCTCTCTACTTTCTGGCAATTTAGTGTTCTTTTCTTTTTTGTAGCCGAGCGTGTGAGATCCATAACACGATATGGAATACATTCTGCGGTCACTTGCCTGAACTCTCGCGTTCCAGGTGGCCCCGGCGTGCTTTTCTGCTCAGCGGTATGAGGCTTTTTAGAGGCATCGTCTTCCCCCAGACACAATTTCAATGTTCAAAGCATTACGAAGAGGCATGAGAGAGATCTCACTGTTATCGCCTAACACTCTTGCTACCGTAATTAAATAGAAATGCAAAGCACAGAGCAATTTGGGCCCCGGTGAAGGCTGGATATTTCCTTTAACAGTTACAATTTAATTGGACCATATCAATTTATTTCACATTTTAAAATGTCATGGCTTCGCAAGAACTAACAAAATTTGCATCCTGCGCAGAATGTTATTGCACAAGAGTGAAATAAATATATAAGTCTAAATGCCAGTGTAAATGCCAAGTATTTCGAAAGCCGCTAAAGTAGGCTTGTAAAAGCACAGCATCCTCTCTCCTGTGCCTGCTCTTCGCAAAGTTTGCCAAATGCTTTCAGTGCAAGCAGTCGGGCTGGCTTAAAAGGATAGCAAACTGTGTCATGCCATTGTTAGTGTTTTGACATCTGTTTTCAAACTCAAAGAATTACTCATCCACACAACCAAGGAGCTACAACTTTGACACACAGCCAATGAGGACAAAGGACTACCAATTTGTCCAATAACAAATTATAAAATACACCAGAAGCCACACTGTAAATTAGCCAAGGTCTTTAGATGCCTCTCCAATAATGAGATAAAATGTGCCGCAGTCATTTAAAGAGGATTTTATATCATATGCTTTCCGTTGCTGTCATTAAACTGTGACCCTCGAGTGTGTTTTTCAACACGATTCTCAGTCGCAAACTGTTAAACTGCTGTAAATATGAACCGTCTGCAGTCTTTCGCCATTAAACAATGTGCATTTACAAATCAAATCTTTATTCTCTGCTCGCTTATTTTCTTAAACCGTCTTTTACCCATTGGTACACTGCAGGCGTAATGCTAAAATACATTTTTGCCTTCGCTTGCAATTTCTGTTCTTTTAAACAAACAACAGCATTGACGTAGTAAATGGATAGTTCACACAAAAATTCTATTCTGTCATCAAAATAACATTAAACCTTAATGTGTTGTATTTTGCTCAAAAGAATGTTATACAGGTTTGGTACAGCAGAATTTTCAGTTTTACGTTAACAGTGTTGGGCAGTGACTACTTACAAGTAACTAGTTACAGTAATTATATTACCAGTTTAACTACACTCTAAAAAAAACGCTGGGTTAAAAACAACCGAGCGCTGGGTGAAATATGGACATACCCAGCAGCTGGGTTGCTTGACCCAGCGGGTGGGTTGAATGTTTAACCCAACCTTCTGGGTAGTTTTATTTAACTCAACTATTGCTTAAAAATGAACCCAAAATAGGTTGGAAATGAACATTTAATAATATGTTAAATAGATTAACAATTATTAATAAGTTGAATAAATAATAATTAAATAATAAACCTTTTTTAAATTAAATCCAATAATTCCTAGATTCATTTTCATAATTTTCACGACTCGCACAGGCATATGAAGTCACAAGTGCATCAGACAAGTTTGGTATATGGAAAAGCTTACATTCAGCGGATGGAAATATTGCTATTACATTGATTTTGTCAGGAGAAAAGATGTTCTGAACACTGATATACAAGTTAATAAATTAAATATATAAATATAAATTTAATTATGAGCTTATGTGATTTCTTTTGATAAAATACATCACAAAATATTATCATATATGTGCCCCTGGACCACAAAACCAGTCATAATTCGCACAGGTATATTTGTAGCAATAGCCTAAAATACATTGTATGGGTCAAAATGATAGATTTTTCTTTCATTCCAAAAATATTTAGAATATTAAGTAAAGAACATATTTAGTACATTTTCAACTGTACATGATGCATTGCTAAGAACTTCATTTAGACAACTTTAAAGGTGACTTTCTCAATATTTAGATTTTTTTGAACCCTCAGATTCCAGATTTTCAAATAGTTGTGTCTTGGCCAAATATTGTCATATCCTAACAAACCAATGGAAAGCTTTTAGATGATGTATACATCTCAATTTCAAAAAACTGACCCTTATGACTGGTTTTGTGGTCCAGGGTCACATATGGGTAACAGAGAAATTATAGCTACAATTAGCTTCAAGATACACATACAACACTTTTACCTAGGAGTCACTATCAATCAGCACTGAGTGTTTGTAATAAATTCTGACTGCAATATGATTTTGGTCAAATGATGAGGCAGTAAAATATTGTTAGTAACATTTTAGAAGAATTTTAGGGGAAGATACGCAATTACAACTTCTGTGGGGCATGAAGTAAAAGTAATATAACTAGTAGTGTAACTAATTATTTTTACCAGAGAGTAATAAAGTAATAAAGGAATAACTAGTAACGAGTAATATATATATATATATTATTATAATTTGTATTTATTTATTTTTCCCAACACTGATCTTTAATAAGCTTACAATTAAAATAACATGTTTAACAACACCAGTATAAAGAATGAATGCTCATTAAAATGAATAAATTCAATAAAGTGATAGTTAAAAATCGTTTTAGGAAACAAATCATTTTCTTACAAGCTTATGTGATTTCTTTTGATAAAATACATCACAAAATATAATCACATATGTGATCCTGGACCACAAAACCAGTCATAAGTCGCACAGGTATATTTGTAGCAATAGCCTAAAATACATTGTGTGGGTCAAAATTATAGATTTTTCCTTTTTTTTTTTTTTTTTTTTTCTTTTGAGCAGCAAGCTCAACACTGATCTTTAATAAGCTTACAATTAAAATAACATGTTTACCAACACCAGTATAAAGAATGAATGCTCATTAAAATGAACAAATTCATTAAAGGGATGGTTCACCCAAAAATGCTGTCAAAAATTCCATCATCATTTCCTCATCTGGATGTCATTACAATCCTGTTTAACTGTTTCTTCTGTGGAACGCAAAAGATGACATTTTGAAAAATGCCTCCCATTTATTTTATGTTCTACAGAAGAAGGAAATACAGGTTTGAACAGACATGAGGGTGAGGAAATAAGTAAACTGGCGGTGAATTATCCTTTTAAGTAATATAGTATATATCCCTGGCATTCCAAAACATTGCTAAGCTGTGTGAGTAAAATAATAAACATGGGAAAAACTGTTAATGCATTGTTGAATAAGACAGATGGAATGCTGAACTGACCGATGAGCATCCTGAACCAGAACTTATATTATAAATATTAGAGTGTGTATATTTGAAACCACATAATCATTTACATGCACACCATGGATATGCTGTAACTACAACTGGAACTCTAGTTATTGTTTAATTTTGGGACTTTGTTTGCCTTTATAACCGCTCAGCGGCTATTTTCTTTTTGTTGCTTTTGCTGTCACAACAGCCTTGATGTTTAGTTCTCTCTTCCGGGCCTTTGGGTGGTGTCTCATTGCATTCAATTATGAACCCAGATTAATTTATTCCAGTCTCTGCTTTGTTGTTTTTAAATGGGTTAAAAGTTGAAAGATGAGCAAACTGTCATATCAGCATACTCCACCGGGGCAGACAGGGAGACGAACCTGCCTGGGAAAAAAAAAAACTGGCTGTTCAATGAGGCCTCAAATTCCAAAACAATTTATCACCAGATTAAATATCCCTGAAGAGGAGAAGGACTTGTCCATGGGCTGTTTGTAATTCAATGCAGCAGCAACATTGTCAAGTGCCAAGGCTGAACTAAGAGACTTATTACTCCTCTGTGACAAGTTTAGCCCCCGGGTGTCTGCAGAAATCCTCTCGTTACACGTAAAAAGTACCCCTCCTTGTAAAAGTGTTGTCTGCGAGTATTTAAAGTCATTATCGCACCATATTTACAAAACATCCCATCAGAACAGTTTGACATTTGACCGCCTATTTTGCTGATTGTGTACAATAGAGGTGTCATGGTGCTCAAAAAGAGCTCTTTGGAATGTGTACAAACTTTGGGCAAAGTTTAGGTTATCATGTAGCACTCAACAGAAATGAAGACGTGCTAAAAGAGAGATAAGACGGGGAGAGAGAGAACATTCTCTCCCACATTCCTTACCTGCACCTTGTGGTGAGGAACCAGTTCACTGACACATGATGAATTAGCTCGCTCATTACCAAGGACAGGAGTTTTTCTTTCTAAACAGAGGAAAGGCCTCAGAGCAGCAGCTTTCCAGGCGTTTGTCACTGACTTAATGACTCTGTTGAAATGTGGAAGTACATACTGGTAAAACAAATAAGCTAACACAGGCAACAAAATACCAATATGAACTGAATGTGTGTGTGTGTAAGTGTAGGTGTGTTTATGTTTACCACATACTAATACTATAATGCTATATACATTTCACAATGCAGTAACTTTTTTTTTTATTAAGGCTAATCATAATGATCTTTTTTTTAAATGTCAGCTACATTATGTAGTTTATGTCTGTTATTATAGGTGACCCTGGACCACAAAAACAGTCATAAGAGTCAGGTTTTTTAAATTGAGATTTTTACATCATCTGAATAAATAAGCGTTGCATTGATATATGGTTTGTTACAATAGGACAATATTTGGCTGAGAATTGAAAATCTTGAATCTGAGGGTGCAAAAAAACTCAAAATATGAGAAATCGCCTTTAAAGTTGTCCAAATGAAGTTCTTAGCAATGCATATTACTAATCAAAAATTAAGTTTTAATATATTTACGATATGTAATTTACAAAATATCTTCATGGAACATTATATTTGCTTAATATCCTAATGATTTTCAGCATAAAATAAAAATCTGATTTTTTTTAATAATAATAATTTTTTACCCATACAATGTATAGTTGGCTATTGCTACAAATATACCCGTGCTACCTTATAAATATACATTAAGACTGGTCCAGGGTCGCATGTAAAATGATTAAAATAATAGTATTACAAAATAATTGAAAATATTAATTATTTTTAATTGTATGTAAATTTCTCCTCCTTCTTCTTATCTTCTTATTTTTATGTTTTTAAGATTTTTGTTTAATTCCATGATTTAATGATTTTTAGATTTCGTTTTTTTTTCTCAATATGACTGTATGATCTAATGATCATCAAGTAATATAGAAATAAATAATTTGGTCAAATCTTTTTTTTATGACTGTAGTCCGCGACCTGTTGTATATGATCTTTTCAAATAACTCTCTAATAAGCCTGTATAAGGCTGGGGAAGACTTAGTCTTGCCCTGACCATGGGGACTTGCAACCAAACTGGACAAAAATGCCCCTGCACAATTAAATTAATTCTATTATGTGTGCTGCTGCTAACAAAGTGAAAATGAATGGAAAGTGTCGACCGCAGCATTAAATTAACATCCGCTCATGTTGCGCCATATTTCTTTTAGGAGTTATTATAGTGTTGCGCAATTTAACCAATCACAGACAATTCTGTTGCGCTTAGGAATGCATTGGCCAATCAGAGGCGTTCAGATGAGTCATCGCTGAAACTGTCTTCGCTAACTGAATTCCGGACTCTCACGAATTCTCTAATCATAAACAACAACGCGCAGATGTACGTACAATGTAAGTAAAAGGTTAATATCACAGTGTAGACTGCTTCAGTGATTGTAAAGATAATTTTGGAGTTTTGAGAGCGCTTAAACTCACGATAGATCGAAGATAGTGATAATGTTCTTTGCTGGCTTTCTGTATATAACAGTGGAAATTAAAACGTTATAATTAGCAACTTACAATGTTTTTTATTATTGTAATCAAGATATATTCAAATTCAGTCTAATTAAAAATACTTTATCAGTAATAGATTAATAAATTAGACTGCTTTTAGCCTTACACTTGAATTGGTTTATTCTGTACATATGAACTCTCTCATCTGCCTTTCTAAGAGCAGATTGTTTATATTATTGTCAGACATAAAAGTGTCATTGGTTTTCAATCAATGATGTTTCATTTAAATTTAAGCTGTGTTGGTGCTTATCATCTACAAGTGGGTACATAGAGCTCTTGTTGCCTTCTTGTTTACACAACAATTAGATGTGAGCAGTGTGCAGAATAATGTCACAAAGTCAAAAGTTGAATCAGTCAAATGCGGTGATCGCAAAAAAAAAGGAAAAGGAAAGTAAGATAACAACAAGATCTGATTTCCGAGGCTGGAATGTTTCATAGCAGACGACATAATGCGCATGAATGAAGTCTATTGTCTTGAACAGGCTTGAATATGGCAAACAACTCATTTTTATCAGTTCTAGTAGTCATCTCAAAGACGTGTTTAGCAACAATGCATGTCAGGATCACGCAAGAGAAGAGGAAACAGTTCAAATATACCATGCATCTGTGATATCCATCTGTTTAGAATTAGGCTTGGGATTTAGGAGGCAGTCAGTCATAATATTTGGCTATCTTGGACCTTTTTCTCTGGAAGACCTCCCCCGCTCCGTCCTGGGAATCGCCCTCCATTTGCTACTACAAATAAACTTTGGATTCATTCACCAAGTTTGGTGACAATTGGATGTAAACTGTTTTCATCACTTTAAAGGGAGATTTGCCTCCTTGCCTCTCTAGTGAAAACACCTTTTGACTTGAGCCAACAGTGCAAATTATCGAGGAAAAACAAACAGTCTGGGAGGGAGCGGACCTTTTTGTTCCACGCATAGATACGGATGAAAAGCCCCTGTTTTGGCGGATGACGGGATGTCACGGACACGGTGTACACACCTGTTATTCCGTCTCTTTCCATTATGAACGCCTTCACGACAACAAAGCTGCTTGAAGCAAAAGACACCACCCATTCTTTCGTCCACTGTCGTGTTTTCTCCACAAGACTGAATAAACCCCATTAGCACCTTTAGCGTAATTATATCCTCTCAGGTGTCGTTTAATGCCTCAACTTGACAGGTTTTCAAGTCTCCTTGTCATGTTTTGGAAGGTCAGAACCCTTCATCTGACGTCAAAGCGTGGCGCATTTACATTTCGACTAAAAGATATAAAAATGATGGCCAGACTTATGATCGTTTCGGTGTTTTAAAGTGTTTGGGTGTGGCCCCAGAACACATGTATCATCATACAGACACACACACACGTTGTTCACCTGATCCCAGTCCTTGTTATCGTCTTTGTTTCCCCTCCTCTGACAAAGAGCCCCAACAAACCGTGTTTCACCTGCAGAAACACAATGTAAACAAGTGACTGATGGCTTCTAATAATGAATGTAAAGAGCCATTGTTCTGTCTGGAGTCATTGCCTCATGTAAAGATTTAGTGTCAGGCCTCAGGGTAGCTACCTAATGCTTGTCTCACTTTTCCTCATAAACATCAAAGAGAGCTTGTCTTCAAAAGTCACAATAAAGCACATAGGTAGAGCCCTGGAGTTTGCAGGGCGCTCATTCAGCAGACACCCACCCATGACATTGTGCCGACGGGTAGATATCTTAGATGTCAGGGGATGCCCTGCGTGGTTTGCTCCAAATGAACTCGGCAGAGCTGCCAAATCCCTACAGGAAAGGAAAAGGTTGTGTGTTTGTTGATGTGAGGAGGGCTTGTCTTTTGTGAAGGTAATTATCCAGTGTGCAAACACTGTCTTTTAGTTGCAGCCTGAGTACAGATGTGTGTTTTGTTTGTCTTGTTTGTGAATATCTAAGCATCTCCGGGGGCAAGAAAAAAAATCAAACCACAGGCCTCAAGGTCAGAAGTTCAGCTGCGATCTCAGTTCCGCCTGATCATGACATGATTTCAAATTGATGTTTAGGGGTGTTTTTTCAACTTCTGCCAGTTTTATGTCCAGGGGGTGGTTTTTATTTAAAAAAATATATATGTATTTTTGTATTATATCATAAACATTTTCAATATTTATTGTGTAAAAATTATATTTATACATGTTTCACAAATTACAACTCTCCCACACACTGAACACTTTTGCTTTATTGAAGTTTTATTGAAATCTAGTTTACGTCTAAAGAGATATCAAAGTAATTATCAGTTGAATATTTTTAATTATGCATCATTTCCAGTCAAGCCGTAGTTTTAAAAAATAATTATGTCTGTATAGGATAAACTGCAAAATATCTGAAATTAGCCTTAGCAGGTCAAAGGAGCCAGCCAATTTATTCCAAAAATGTAATTTCCACCAACGAATGACATATTTTGAGATGTGGTGAAATTTTTTATTACTTTACAGTTGAGGTCAAAAGTTTACGTACACTTTGCAGAATCTGCAAAATGTTAATTATTTTGACAAAATAAGAGGGATCATATAAAATGCATGTTATTTTCACCCTAAATTTACAAAAAATTAAGTTTACAAAGTCAAAAGTTTACATACACTTGATTCTTAATACTGTGTTGTTACCTGAATGATCCACAGCTGTGTTTTTTCATTTATTGATAATTGTTCATGAGTCCCTTGTTTTTTCTGAACAGTTAAACTGCCCACTGCTCTTCAGAAAAATCCCTCAGGTCCCACAAATTTTGTGGTTTTTCAGCATTTTGGTGTATTTGAACCCTTTCTAACAACGAATGTTTTGAGATCTAAATGAAACAAAATATGATTTAGGCAAAATAATAAAAAAAGTACACACATTCATTCTGTTCAAAAGTTTACACCCCTGGCTCTTAATGCATCGTTTTCCTTCTGAAGCATCAGTGAGCGTTTGAACCTTCTGTAATAGTTGCATATGAGTCCCTTGGTGTGAAAAGATGGATCTTAAAATCATATAGTCATTGCTGGAAAGGGTTTAAATACACAAAAATGCTGAAAACCAAAGAATTTGTGGGACCTGAAGGATTTTTCTGAAGAAGCAAACAAAAAAAACACAGCTGTGGATCATTCAGGTAACAACAGTATTAAGAATCAAGCGTATGTCAACTTTTAAACAGGGTCATTTTTATAAATTCAACTATTATTTTCTTTTGTGGACTATATGTAAATGTCTTTGTGTGAAATATCTTATTCAGGTCAGTACAAAAAAAAATAACATGCATTTTGTATGATCCCACTTATTTTGGTAAAATCAAGTGCATGTAAATTTTTGACCTCAACTGATGCGTATTTGTGTATATGTGCTGTTTTATTGAACTAATTAATGAAGCTATTGAGAATGTAAAAAGTGTCCACACTTTAAGAAAAGTCTTTTCTTAAAGGAGCTTTTTGTATTGATTATTCACCGGTGGTTTACCCAAATATTGAATTACTTGTTGCATTGTGTTATGTTTTAGGGTTAAAGGAATGGAAATGTTACTTTTCTGCATTTTTCTACTGATTTGTTTGTTACAATGCATTATCAACATTGGATTTACTGAAATTTAACACTTTTGCTTATTCTTTATTATTAATTTTAAGTATATCCACACTGTGATCGTTTTGTTTAATTTTAGTTCACTACTGTGTCAGATTTAAGTGAGGGGACTGCATTTATAGGGTGTTTCTCTCCCTGTTTTAGAGAAGGGGTGTGGACTCTAAATGCTGTTGAGGTAAAAATTGAGGTCGTGAGAGCTCACCTCTAATATGTGCTTTGGCGGACAGTTGGCTGTGGGGGCTACTGGTATCCGTGGCAACCACTGATAAGGATCATTAGTGGGGTCACTGGTTACTAAGGAAACCCATGAGGTTGTCAGCAGGCGGGGGGCAATTGGTCAGATTCGTGCTTCGGGAGCACAGCAAATCCTGTGAGAAGACAGACTAGAGGTTAACCATAGCGGAGAATGTGGTTGTTGGGGGTCAGAGATACTGTCTCTGGTGAAACTGCACCCCTCTTGGAAAGAGTGCCAAAAACAAAGCTCTAATAAGTAAGTCCCAACAAGCAGCACACTTGATACCACTCTTTGTGGTGGTCTGTACCTGTCCAGGCATGCAGATGAAAACACGGGTCTGATACGAACTCACGAGCAGCCCTGAGTGAAAAGTCCATGTTATGAAACTATTAAGGAACAGGGGCCAGTTGTGATCATAAAATGTTATTGCATACAGGTTGCTCTTTCAAAACTAATGGAGATCTCATGGATGTCATACTGAAGTATCAGGTTTCTTTCAGATGAATCTCCTAATAGACTCAATAAATAGACACAAATGAGACATAAGACAGGGTTATAAAATGAATAGTTTGTTCAAATAAATTTGATCTTTACAATCTTTTTTTAGTTTATTTGTTTAAATTTCAAACTTGGTTATTTTAGGCTATTTGAGCAGTTTGAGACATTATTGAAACCACATTTAAAACCTCTGAGGAGACATGATTTTTTTTCCTCGTCTCATTGCCATTTTAGGAGAAGCAGCAGAGATATTGTTATGTTTCATTTGTAATTTGTAAAAAAAAAAAAGCACAATGTAGTGTTAATTTTGTTAACGAAAATTAAGAAAAATGTTCATTGATGGCTTTTTTTCCCATGACTAAAACAATATGACATCAAGACAACGACAACAATGAGGTCAATAAACTTTGGGATAGTTCACCCAGAAATGAAAATTCTGTCATTAATTACTCACCCTCATGTCATTCCAAACCCGTAAGACCTTCGTTCATCTTTGGAACACAAATTAAGATATTTTTGATGAAATCCGTGAGCTTTCTGACCCTGATTAGACATCAACGCAACTGAAATATTCCCAGGCCCAGAAATGTAGTAAGCAAATCGTTAAAATAGTCCACATGACGTGGTTAAACCGTAATTTTACAAAGCTATGAGAATATTTTTTGTGTGAAAAGAAAACAAAAATAATGACTTTATTCAACAAATCTTCTCCTCCAATCATGTCTTCACACCTCTACTGTGCAAGTTTTCATGTGTGCGGTTGCCAGATATGAAGAGCTAAAAATCCTCAAATCAGGGGCCAATGGCATAAACTTAGCCTCTATGTTAAGGCTGTGACTTAATAACTAGTTTAACCAACTAGCAGTTAGCCAAGGGGTAAGAAGTCTCATTTTTCGGGTTCAAGTTAGACCAAGCTAAGTTTTTATGTAACCAATTTAAAAAATGTTATGACCAGTCTTAAAGGAAAAAATTGGATGACTAACTTTTAAGACTAGTTTATGCATCCGGCCCCAGAGCTGCTCTGTTAAAATGATACATTAACTCCCTGGTGTTTCATTTTTGTAATCTGGCAACCATGCGCACTTGTTCGCTCTTCATTACGGAAGCGCCGATTATGATCTGAAAACATCGGCAAACAAGTAAGCTGGAGTTTAGCCATCTTCATGAAAGATGTTTGGCTTAAATCACAGTGTCATGAGATCTCGACTACATTGTTTGCAATTGTGGTTGCTGTATAAATGCACTTACTCAACCGCTGTATTTTTAATAAAGAAACATTACTGCAGTTTGGAGTAATTGGAATTACCATTAGGATTTTCACTGTGTTATAATATTTTATAGTGCATATCAGAGGTTGCGCTAGACTTCAACATTCTCTGTCATTTTGACGGATAGGGTCGTAAAAATTCATCATAATATATTACTACCAGTCATTTTAATTTTCATATTTTAATTAGAATAACTTATTTAATTGCTTTTATTTTTGTTCACATTTTCATTTTTAGTCATGAACCTACAGGACGACAGCGCAGTGTTTAAAAACAACAAAATACCTTGGGCTGGGTTAAAAAAAAACAATTTCTCGATTTTAATAGTTTCTCCTTTTAATGAACCAATATCGATTCTTAAATCACAATCGATCGTTTAGTCTATGCTGTTTTCAGTTGATGAATGAACAGTACGTTGTGTCTTTCTTCCAATACATAGCAATAGGCTAGGCTTTGTGTTACTTTTGATATGAAACAAAGTCTCAGATTTCAAATTCTGTCCATTTCATTAGGAAATTCAAGCAATAAATACTGTTTTGGCGCTCTTTAATGTGGCATGATAGATCATTGTAGCTTTTTGTACTTGCCTGTGCGTAATCAAACGCATAGGAAAACATTTGTGACAGTTTCATTTTTGTTCTGGATCCAGTGCTCTGCTGCTACACTGGAGCGCACTCGCCGCCAACTGAACAGGGGTGGGAATTACAGCTACAGTTGTACAATAGATCACCCTCAGTGTAATCTGTCAAAATGACGGACGGCCTTCAGATGTTTTCTTCACTGATAAAAAAAAACCCGTCAATGACGGACAATTTTCGGTTAACGCGACCTTTGGTGCATGTGTAAGTCTTTAATAGTAATTTATATGTGAAATATCATATAGTAAACCAGTACACTTTAGCTAAAACTAACCATGTGTATGAGTACACATTCTCTTGATCTGTACTTAATGGTAAAAATGCAATACCTAAGATGTAAAAATACATTTCTCAAATGACAACAATCATTGTGATTATAATTTTGAGCAAAAGTAAAAGATTCCATTGACTAAAACTAGACTAAAATGCTCAGACATTTAGTTGACTAAAACTTGACTAAACCAAAAAAGGTTGACTAAATATGTGACCCAGGACACAAAAAACAGTCATAAGGGTCATTTTTTTAAAACTGAGATTTATACATCATAAATAAGCTTTCCATTGATGTGTGATTTGTTAGGATAGGACAATATTTGGCCAAGATACAACTAAATCTGGAATCTGAGGGTGTAAAAAAAATCAAAATATTGAGAAAATCACCTTTAAAGTTGTCCAAATAAAGTTCTTAGCAATGTATATTACTAATCAAGTTTTAATATATTTACGGTAGGAAATTTACAAAATGTCTTCATGGAACATGATCTTTACTTAATATCCTAATGATTTTTGGCATAAAAGAAAAATCAATAATTTTGACCCATACAGTGTATTGTTGACTATTGTTACAAATATGCCTGTTCTACTTATGACTGGTTTTGTGGTCCAGGGTCACATATGATGATAACTAAAAAGTACATTTGATATAGGATTAAGACTAAGACTAATATCAAAGCCTAAGACTGGCTGACAAAACTAGTATGTATGTATTTGTAATATGTAAATTCCCTGATATGCATATAGTTTATTAGGATAAATATTTTATGCAGTTGCTTTAATGTAATACCAAATATTTCTGGGTAAGTAGACGTTTTTTACTGGTAATTTCAAATATGGAAGTGGAAGTATGTGATTTTTTTCAAATAGCTAAAGAATTAAATAAGACTAAACAAGTAGGGCTTATGAGTTTCTAACATTGAGTTATCAGTGATGTACTACCAGCACAGGTAGTTTTCGTCAGGGTGCAAGGCATTCATCAAGCACTCTAGACCTTTTTTTTCTATTAATTTGAACCTTAAATGGATTTTCTCATGACACAGAGCATGCAAAGTTTCCATGGTGATGGAAACCACTGCTCAGCATCTCCTCTGTAAAAAGCCACAGTGATTGACATGCGTTGAATACTACTAAAAGAATGTGAGGAGGAAATGTGCACATTAGAATATGCACATAGCATTTACCCTGTGACAACTCCCTGATGTGTTAAACCACAATTTGCCTCAAGTTGGGAAAGAAACAGACTATGTTTTTAAAACACGCACCCACCAAACTAGCCATACGTGATAAGAAAACTGATTAAACGTAGCTACGCCGCTGTTTAGAATAACTACGCTCCACCGAGATGACTGAAACCTTCTGGAATCGCATATTACAATGCCACAGCTAATAATAATTTTCCCCGATTGTTGACAAATACATGTAAGGTGTTTGAATTGACAGCATTATTATAGATTTGTGACACCGCCTCAGAGAATTCAAAACAGATTGCAATGTCAAAAGTGTCATGTCTATCAGCTGGATCGCTATGGCGGCTCCTATACCATAGATCAAGAATAAATCCCAGTGTTCTGTGCAATCACTGTCATGACAACATGAGCGCCTATGGCCGCGTCTGAGAAATGGCCCCTGCTGACTGCCATCTTGTCTTTTTTTCCTGGGGGACAAAGACTGTTGTACCTTTCAAGGGTGATTCTAGGTGTATCCTGTTTCACTCTGCGCTCTCTCCCGCCCATTTGTAAAGGCAAAGATCATTAGCCTCTTAAATTACGCTCCTCCTTCGCTACTTTTTCCAACAGCCCCGTTCTTCTCTCCATCACACCTAGACAAATTAAACATGCTGCAAATGAGATGCTGTCTCGCCATCCACACCATCTCATAGTGTTTATTTTCATTCAATAGCTGGGGTTATTCTGAGGTCTCTATCTCAGCTAATCTTTTAAATGCTTGCTTGTCTTTTAAATCCTGTTTGATACGACCCTCTGAAATGCCACCCACATAAGGAAACAATATCAGCGTTTGAGTGATCCGCTTAACTTATAAACAGTGTTGTGTCGAGAATCACCTAACAAAGCTTTTGATTAAAAGCAGAGTAGATGAGTTTCGTGAAACTGTAGCTAAGTGTATAATGTGTGTGTATAAAACCCAGCTATATGAGCTTATTGCAGGGTTTCTCTAAATTCAGAATTGAAGAGTTGTCTGTCTTTCAGTTCTTGAGTTTAAATTTGAATCGGGGATATTCCACAGGAACGTGGAATTAATTGTGAATGAAAGGAATTAGAATTTGGAATCTTAATGGTAAGGACGTGGAATATGCTGAATTTTACAGCTTTTACAGCTAATAGTATTCTGGGAAATGACGTGTTCATCCACCCTGGCCTGTAATATTGTTAAATATAAAGTAATACAGGTAAATTAAAGGAATAGTTCAGGCAAAAATGAGTATTTTCTTCCATATTAGGGAAAGAAATACTATGTCAGTACTAGGTCAGTGGGTACCAACAGCTGTTTGATTGCCAGTATTTTTCAAAATATTTTCTTTTATGTTCAACAAATGAAAGAACCTCATACAGGTTTGGAACAACATAAATGATGACAAAAATTTTATTTTTGGGTGAAATGTTCCCTTAAGTACATAATTAGTTAATTCTTTCAAATTTCAAGACTTTAACTTCTTTAAACTTTCAGACAAGGCTTTTTCAAAGCACCGTCTCGAAGTTGTCTTTACCGATCTTTATTTTTCTTTGATTGATTATCAACAATCTATACAATCTACACCACCAGTCAAAAGATTTTTAATGTTTTTTAAAGTCTCTTCTGCTCACCAATCCTGCATTTATTTGATCCAAAGTACAGAAAAAAATTGCAATATTTTTACTGTAAAATAACTGTTTTCTATTTGAATATATTTTAAAATGTAATTTATTCTTGTGATTTCAAAGCTGAATTTATAGTGTCATTACTTCAGTCATGTGATCCTTCAGAAATCATTCTAATATTCTAACTTGCTGTTCAAAAAACATTTTTATTATTATTATGTTGAAAACAGCTGAGTAGAATTTTTTCAAGTTTCTTTGATGAATAGAAAGTTTAGAAGAGCAGCAATTATTTGAAATAGAAATATTTGTAACATTATAAATGTCAACATTTTTGATCAGTTTAAAGCTTCCTTCCTAAATAAAAGTATTCATTTCTATAACTTCTATAATTATACTGACTCCAAGCTTTTGAGTCATTATTTTCATAATGTGTAATGTTACAAAAGCTTTTTATTTCAGATAAATTTTGATCTTTGGATCTTTCTATTTATCAAAGAATCCTGAAAAATGTACTCATCTGTTTTAAGTATTGATAATAACAATAATAATAAATGTTTCTTGAACAGCAACAGCATATTCAAATGATTGCTGAAGGATCATGTGACACTGAAGACTGGAGTAATGATGCTGAAAATGTAACTTTGATTTACATTTTAAAATATATTCAAATAGAAAGCAGTTATTTTAAATAAGCTTTTGCTGTATTCAAAACCCTTAAGTTGAATTTAAGAAGCAATTGCAATTCAAATTTGAATTGAACAAAATGTGAATAAAGAAATAAAGAATGAACTGAAATGAAATATAGAATTAAAATGAATTCAAATTCAAAATATACACTAGACAAAGATTTTTAACG